>JAOEHY010029966.1:0-54836 GCA_025447955.1 Psilopsiagon aurifrons | reverse complement strand
GTGTCACCGCCTATGGTCTGTTCGGTTCCGTCCCGGTGTCACCGCCTATGGTCTGTTCGGTTCCGTCCCGGTGTCACCGCCTATGGTCTGTTCGGTTCCGTCCCGGTGTCACCGCCTATGGTCTGTTCGGTTCCGTCCCGGTGTCACCGCCTATGGTCTGTTCGGTTCCGTCCCGGTGTCACCGCCTATGGTCTGTTCGGTTCCGTCCCGGTGTCACTGTCTCTGTTCAGTTCTCCCGTCCCGGTGTAGTGCGCACCGTTTCAGTGAGACAAGGCAGAATTCCTCGCGCCGTGTTGTAAGTGATCGTGTTTTCATCTACGCTATTCTGTGAAGAAGCATGTAGTAATTGAGGGTAGATATAGAGGCAGTGCGTTGCTTCTTGGGCTGAGTATCTGTTTGATAACAACGCGGGGTGTCACTACTTTTCCTTCGCTGCACAGTGTACTTTACACAAACCCGTGGAAAGTAGGTCAGAAAAGGGACACGGGTTTGTCCTTGCGTTGCAGAGCTGGACGCAGGGTTTACCTTCCTCACAGGCCCTGGGTTGTGTGACAGCTCGGTACTCGATGACTTTCGATGTGTGCACGATGGCATCCAGAGAAACTTGGGAAGTGCTGGCGTGACTTGCAGCAAGGCAGGGAGCACGGGGGGAGGGCTGTGCTTTCACAGGTGGTTATAGCCGTATCGTTCTACATAACACTAAGGAAGATGGTCTCATAAAGATCATGTTCTTGTTTGTCACCCGCAAGCTTGCAGGACATCTTGGTCTCTGCAGAGCTGAACATGTAGAGTAAGGTCTGTCATGGCGAGGGGGTTCCCAGGAACAGTTTGTTTCCTTCCTGTGGAGCAACGCAATTCTCCCCAGGGTGTAAACATTGGTGATTTGCAGATTGAGGAGCGGGTTGTGGCATGTGGAGAAATAACTGTGTTCCCTGGGCAGAGCCGTGGGGTTTCTGATGCTCTGTAATGGTCGAGGTTTATAACGTGAGGGCGGTTGTGGAGCTCTCTGCTGCATAATTGAATTCGTCATTAACAAAGGCACTAAGAACCAAGTGCTGTGCAGGCAGTCAGCTGACGCTCTGTGTAGGAGCTTTGAGCAGTAATGCCAGATACAATTAACAGTGTGTAGGATGATTGTGTAGCTGTTGGTCTCTCTTTAAACTACTGCTTACTGCATTTAGAAGGAATTCAGTCTCCTGACGTTGTGTTATGAAACTGCTAGGGAAAACAAAACCCTAGTTACTGCTGAGAAAACTTTGCTATCTTTTCTCCCCCCTGAATTTAACGTAGGTTTTGCCATGGTCTTTTGTTTTGCAAATGTCCTGCACATCCTCCTAATTAATATATGCAACATAGGATCAACAATCTGTTAAGGCTCGTGATTCTGTAGCCTATGAGAAATGTCTTTTCTGGACAGCGTGTCACTTTGCTGTAGCCAGTATGAATATTTAACTTACTATTTGTGAGACTCTGATTTTCTGGAAGGTGTTGATACTTAAAGAGAGCAGACATTTATTAATCTATTTATTTTGGATTACTCAGTCTGCCTAGATATGTCACAGAATTGTCCAGAGTGTGCTTGGAAACGCTCTAGGGAGGTGGTGATTTCAGCATTTCCTCTTCGATGCAATACACTGACTTATTGTAACCCTTCAGGAGTTTTGTCAGCCCTCTTGAGCACAAGCACAAATGTAAGTAAAACACGGCGCTTAACAGCTGAATCTTAATCTGATTTCTCACGTGAAGATTAAAGGGGAGAGCCAGATTTTCTCTTTGCCCCCATGTTAACTGCCTCAAGCTCCCGAGCTTTTGTTGGAAGAATGTAAAGGAAAATAAGCAGTACTGTGTTTGTGGCCCAGCTAACAGTTGGACCATTCCTTCCACTGTATGGAGCGTGTGCCAGTGGGTAGGGATGCGCTACCTCAGTCATAAAGGCACTGCTTCTCCTTGTGTGGACGTAGGTCTCTGTTGAACCTGCAGGTTGTGTTCTGAGGCTGCTGAGAAAAACCAGTCAGGAGCCATTCCTCTCTCTGGATTTCTTGTTCCTTGGAGTGGATAATGCATTTGTGTCCTTATTCATGAATACCCAGATCAGGGTGTTCCAGGGATCGCTTGCATCGTGTTGTGCATTGCCCTCGGGAGAGGCCATTCAGAGGTTTCCATCAGTGCTTGCTCACCATATTGTCAGCTTGTGCTTTGCTGCTTCCTTATTTTGTAGGTAAGGAGCTCTCTTGCTCCCAGCTGCACCCGCTAGTTTGAATAAGGACACAGTTATCTGCCTAAAACTGTGAGGAGCCATGAAGGGAAGATTAGACATGGGTTTTCTTAAGATGTACTAAACACGCTGCAGAACCAGACACAAGCTATTTGAGGGCTATCTAAAAGCATATAATCAGCTTTGTAAGAGGACATATTTGGTGAGCAGATGTTGCACTAGCATATACTGAGCACACTATTTTGAACTGTGTAGCGAGTGAGATAAATCTGTTTGTTTCTCAGTAGAATTTTACTTAAATGGCATGATGACCGTGAGCACTCCTCAGATTTCAGGTGATAAAGCATGTGTGACTGGTTCATGAATAGGAATTACCCTTCTATCGTACTCCACATGCATATCAAATCGTGGGGTTTGTCTTCTTTCAAAATACTTCATTAATGTGTGCATGGTCCTGGAGCACAAGAACAATTATCTTCCCTTCCCTGGTGTTCTTTGGAAGGAAGGCTGTCTTCCTAAGGCTTTAATCTGATTAGTAGTTTCTGTGAAATGTGGGTGCTGTACGGCTTTAGTACTTTACTTTTGTCTGACAAAAAGATTGGGCATAATAAAGGTACAAAGGCTATAGTGGCCTTGAGACATTGGCTTGATTTAATATATACTTACAATTGCAGTGCATGTGCATTTCTGATTTTCCTTCCCTCTGGTAGGAGGCTCTTTTGAACTGAAAGTCCTGTGAATGATGGCAGTAAAGCAGCTGGCCTGGAAGCCGAGCAGGATGTAACTGTGGTGCTTTGTACCATTCAGAGCTGTTTCCTGGAAAAAGAAAAGAGTTCTAGACAGTAGCAAGCGTCTATTCTGGGGAACAGAAATGTTCCCTTTTATGTTCCTCTTTGGGCCTGTTTTTCAGTGTGCTGCCTGCCTGCACTGGCTTCTTTTCCTGTCGTTGTTCTGCACCCCTCCTCTTCCGTTATTAGCAGGACCTGTTGGGTTGGAGAATTCCTCTCACTGTGCCTGAGAGAGGAAGGACAGATACTGTGAATATCTGAATTCGATCACTGTTCTGAACCAAACCAGGGCAAAGCTGCTTTCCATGGTAAGGTCATATGCTAGTCCCAGTGATTAACATGGATCCTGAGTAGTGTTTTGTCTATAAAGTGCACGTACTGTTGCTAATAGCAGTAAAAGAACAGTGGGACAGTGAAACAACTGAGTGGGAGAGGGGGGGAATGTGTAAACAAGCCAAGGGCTGTATGAAAAGACGCAGTTTCTACTCAGAGAACGGATGAATACAGTGAGGTTTAACACTGATGTGAATTAAAAACTTAATTCAAGGGGTAGTTCCAAATAATTCAAATGTGGAACTTGATCCATTACTTAAACAACAAAGCTGCTGTCATATGACAAGCACAGTTCTCTCGAAACCACCGTAGATTCTAGAGAGAGAACTGCATTAGAGTTTTGGTATTCTGGAATAATAACTACCAGTAAACTTTATCTTCTAGTTTCTAAATGACATTTTTGATGCATCAAGGATGTTTTGGTGCTCAGTTCTGGGGGGCTTGTGCATGGTGGTGGTGGTTGTTTTCATTAAATGGAAACACCAGTCACTAAAAACATTTCCAGGTTTCATCTGGCATCCAGAAGCGTTGGTTGCTTTTGGAGTCTGTTTCCATTTGTTTTCAAGAACAAGTTATTGTAAGAATAAAGCTCCTTTGGTGTTTCAGTTGATACCAGGATTGGTTTTGAAGCATCTTTGATTATTCCAGGCTATTGCTAATATTGCAGGCTTCTTCTTCTCTGCTTGAGTAAATAAATAAGGAAGCTGTGTTTTGAAATGAGCATTAGAACTGCCAACAGCCCAAGGAGAAATCTGAAGCCTAGTAAGGATTTTCTTTGACAGATGTTGCAAGATTCTCTTGCATGACTAATTGTGTATTTGCCTTGCAGGGTTAATGTTCATCTTTGCTATCTGTTATAAATATATATATATATACTATATATATTATATAATATATGTAAGTTTTAAAGAACTGTGTTTTGAGGGTTGTGTGTGCCATCCTTTCCCAGCTCCTTCATCAACATATACTTCTGTAGCAACAGCAGGAAAGAGCCTTTTGAAAACCAGCTGTGCCTGGAGATTCTTACAAGTAGTAACTACAGTTTAAAACTCAAAGGAGTTTCACAGCTATTTGGACTATGGACAAGATATTCATGGTTACTGTTTTGGGATTTCTCTGGTACATTGAATTGATGTGGAAATTCTTCAACTGACGGAACGCTTAAAAGCCCTCGAAATAATGGATGGTTGGAGCTTGAGGAAAGGTGGGCAAAGGGGTGGAGATGGGGAACAAAGCTCTTAACAGCCTGCAGAAGAAACTAACTTTCTTCAAATTAGGTATATTTGCTTTCATCAAGAGCTCCACCATGTTCCATGGTCACCTGAACAATTAATGTGGGTAGTTTTATATTTGTCGGAACATCCTTTTATCATTCCAAATTGGTTTGTGTGTTGAGCTCAAAAAGTCCTGTGGTCCATCAGCTTACACAGTATGAGGTTTGCTGTTGGACTTAAAGGTCGACAGCTTATCTGTATAGATCAGTTTCCTCTTTGTGGTGTTGATTTGTTTGGAAACACTGAGGGAAGCAGTCAGTAGGTAGTATTTTGGGGTTGGATAATCTCACAGAAGAGGAGAGAACCGACAGCTATTAAAGCTGTCCAGCTATGTACCAGGCACTTTGGGGTTTCCAGATCTGATGTGAGTTTTTTAGCTTGGTTGCTGGAGAGTCTATCCCTTTAAAACCACAGGTTTTCTCACCTGCAGTGAACTTGCAGCATTGAGAGTCCATTAAAGGTAATTAGCCATAATTTCTTTAGTTCCACTTCAGAATAGGTGAGGTACAAAAAGAAGAGGCACCTCTGGGTGTGAGTCTGTGTGCTGCAGCTGGTCGATGGGATGTGGGAGAGCTGTATCCCACTTTGGTTGGTGAAAAGTTGGGAGGACTTGGTCAGAACTGGAGGTTGTATCATTAGCATCCATTCAACTGATAAGTAGAATCATAGAACGGTTAGGGTTGGAAAGGACTTTATGATCATCTAGTTCCAACTCCCCTCACCCTAGATGATGTTTCCCAAGGCTCTGTCCCACCTCTCCTTGAACACTGCCAGGGATGAAGCATTTACCACTTCTCTGGGCAGGCTGTACCAGCGCCTCACCACCCTCACAGTGAAGAACTTCTTCCTTATATCTAACCCAAATTTCCCCTGCCTTATTGCTGTTACTGACCGCTTCACCCGGTGCTAGCTGACTTTTCAGTCCTTTCTTTCTTAAAAGGGTCCACATAGTCCACTGGAACTGCCCAGACAGCTGGCACGTGAAGGATTGCATTTAGCTTCACAGTTGGCTTTAGTACATCGGAGTTTTTTGGAGACTTTTGTTTCTTGAGATTTTGCCGATGAGCATCAGAACGTGTTGCTCAGAGCATGAGAACCACTTGCCAGCGCTGAACGCTAGGTACAGCTCTCTTCTTCAGGAATGCAAAGAGAAGCAGAGGAGGTACCATGAAGTGAAGTTAAACCCATCAGCAAGTGGCCTTATGTTCTTGTCAGTACACCATCACCTTCTGAAAGCCCTTGCTTCCTCATTGTGGGAAGCAGATTTTTGGTTTTGATTGGGAATTTGTGTCCTTGTGGTCTTAAGATCTCTCTGTGTCCCATGGCACAGGGAGAATGCCCAGGTATTACAGCTTTTCCAGTGGATCTAAAGCACCTGGGTGTGATTCAGCTGCCCGGGCTTAGGCTTGTAATGCCACTCAGGATGTCCTGCAGCATCCGCACAAGCCACACAGAGCAGCCAAGTGTGACATGAAACCCACCAGAGATCTATGCCCTTCTGGAATGCCAGCTGGGGCCAGACAGGATACCCAAGACCTAAACCCAGAGTCTATATTGGTTTTAGGTGACTCTGCTTAGGCAAATGAACCCTGTCCTTTGCGTCAGGATGAACAGATTCGTGCTGTATGGAATGCCTCAGTGTAAGGGATCAAGTGCTCACTAAGTATGTGGGGCATTGGCTTGAGGTATGGATTAGAAGGATCAACTGACCTGATGCATTTGTAGTGCTCGTGGCTTCATTTTCATGCTTGACAGCTTTGTTGTAGGCTGCACCAGTTTACGTGGAATTGAGCTAGCAATCCGGTCCCTGATGTTCCAAGTGATTGATGCAGTCTGTGTTTGCAAATCACTGAAGAGAGATGGGCAGTTGCTGTCTCGGTGGGCGCAGGATGCGGGAGCAGCTCAGAAGATGCGAGCAGTTCATCTGCTTGTTCTTGTTTTGCTTGGTCACAGTTTGCAGTCGTGTCATCGCACACAGTTTTCACTTTAACCAAAGTCAAGCTTTAAAAGCAGCTTTATCAAAGATACTGTGTTCTCTGCTTTGACTGTTGTCAATGTACTGGGACATACTGCAAGTTGGTACTTGCAGCCCTAGTAGTGTTAGATGTGTAGGATGCCAGTACCAATGCAGCGCTGAGATTTGCCCTGATGGCCAGATTTAGTTCCGTGTTACTTGCAGGGATCCGGCTTTTTTTCCCCCACTGTGGTTATTTGGGGATCTGCTTTAGCATCAGCTAACTTCTGATTGACACAAATAGCATAACGATCTTCTGTTCCTACAGCCATATAGGGGATGGGATATTTCCTTCTTCTGTTATTGACTGTGACTTGCCAACTGTTAGATATTAAATGTCACATTGATCTATGAATCTCAAGCCCAACTAAGGTAAAGTCTTGAGCTGCAGAAGCAGTAAATGTGTTTAACTTTCTTTAAAAATTAAATCTTATTTTCTTTAGATACGATCAGTTTTAGATTCCCCTTTTTCTCTGGGTGCATCTGTAGTTACCCTGGTTGTTCTATGGCCAAATCACATTAAGTAGGTTGTTTATAAGTTTTGAGCATTGGGGCGCTAGAATGTTCTTTGAGTATCAAGTCTGATTGTAAATGCTTGTCCTTTGATCTCTCTGAATACTTTAAACCCCAGATACTGCGTATCTGTAAATCTGGCCCCCACAGTAATGCTGCAAGGCACGAAGCTGTCACGGATCTTGTGGTTATTTTGGTTCAAATTGCATCATTCGGTCCTTAAGAATTTCAGTATTTAGACCTCTGGGATGGTTTGGGGTTTGGTTTGTGTTTCTAACTGATTAGGTGTGTCTGGATTTAATCTTTGACTAACTTTGGTAAACCCCAAGTTTTGAAAGTGTGGCAAGCGCCAGGGTCTGATGTGCCCCACAGGTGGTTGTGGGGAGTGTTAGTTACTATGAACACGCGTTTGGCTTCACTGAATTGCTCTGAAGCAATGCACAGCAGTTCATGACGCCAGTTCACTTGCTGCACAGCCCCCCCGGAACACTGCACTGCAGTCCAGATCTCTTTTCCCTATTAGAAGAGAGAACCTCTAATGCTTGGAAGTGGGATCATGTGTTTCTGAATAGAAGGATAACCTTTCCTTGAGTATTTTTTTCCCTCTGTTCTGCTTTGAAGTTGTTCATCTGGAAAAGAACTTGTACCAGAGTGAGAATGTTTGCAGCCCATCAGGTCTCTTGAGGAGCTTTTGGCAGTAGGAGATTCCAAGCTCTTTTCTGTGGGCTGTGCTTACCTCCAAAGCTCCTCTGACCCGCTGTGATTTAAAAAGGCAATATTGAGTGCAAGAGCAGTCCTGCGAGACTTCACTGAGGTTGTGTCTTTCATTAATTGTGGTTTTCATGCAGGATGATCTGTACATTGCTAGCAATTCATACAGTTCTGTATTCCACTTTTTTATCCCTTGGAACTTTGCTCTGCAGTGCTGTTGGGATGATACTTTCCCAGCTCTCAGGTGTATTTGCATATGTAAATGGGATGCTCTGTATGTGTAGAGCTTTTAAAATGACCTAGGATGAAATTACCTAGCCATTCTAGATGAAGCAGCGTTTGCATCCTTCAGATAAGTTTGGTGTGAAATATCCCTCGTATTTAAGCTTTTGTGACTCCTGTAAGTTGCATGAAACCAATTGCAGTCACAACTGGATAGTGACAGTGCAGCATCATCATACCCTGCATGGTGCTGCAGGGAGTTCCAGTTATATCATGGCTAAAGCCTAGGGAAATAAAAGTGTAAAGGCCTAAAAGGATGGAGAAAATCTCTGGTTTCTGGGAAGGACAGGATAAATTTTCCTGCTCATGTGTATTAAAAAACCCAAACCACCCACCAAAACCCAACAACTACTCAACGAAAGAAACTCAGCTGTGTTATCAGTTGAGCCTTCATAGAATCAATGCAGATCCTTTTCACCCATTAACTTCACACATTTATGGTAGCATGCTATAATTTTAATGTGTTTTAACATAATCTGTGCAAAGTCTGCTTGCGGACATCAGCTGATCTGTGGTTAAGATCAGTTATATGTGTCTCAAAACCACTTAGGGATTTGAAACCAGAAGAAGAATATATTTTAAGAGTGGATTTTATGCAGACTGAGAACCTGTATGAAACTTATTTCATAGTGTATGTTTTTAATCCAGTGTTAACAATGTTTTAAATGTATGAAAAATAATAGGGGCAGTGGGTTTAAACTGAAATAGAAGTTCAGGTTGGATATAAAGAAAGAAGTTCTTTCCTGTGAGGGTGGTGAGGCACTGGCACAGAGTGCCCGAAGAAATGCTAAATGCTCCATCCCTGGCAGTGTTCAAGGCTGGGTTGGACAGAGCCTTGGGGTGCCATGCTCTCGGGTGGGGTGTCCCTGCCCATGGCAGGGGGCTGGAACTGGATGATAAACTGCTTTCCAACCCAACCTATTCTGCTATTCTATGGTTCTATTAACTAGGCCAAGTGGTGTGGCAGTGTTACCAAGGCTGTTGTCCAATGCCTCGTCCTGTAATTTCCACAGCATGTATAGTTTTCCACAACTTGGGACTGTTGCCTTTGTGTTTTGCTGATGTTCTACTTGTACATATAGGGGTTGAGCAATAACTTCTGCAATTCTCCATCTTCAGCACTCCTTTGTCAGGAGTAGCTTGGTAACAGCAAAATGGCTTTATCCGAGCTTTTGGCTCCCAAAGCACGCTGGTGTTTGGGGCTGCTGAGGTTTTTCTCCAGGAGGAGGTTTTGCATAAACGAGCAAATGCTCACTATTTTTAAGATTGAGCTGCAAATACCTTAATTTTCAGAGCCTTCTTGGACAGTATTTGCCCATCAGGGCCGCACTGTCATGCATTTGGACGTGACAAACCCTTCTGTTTCCTTATCAGACTTTAAAAGTGCAGCAGCAAACCCAGTTTTATTTGAAAAGCGTGCTTTAATCAGCTTCTGTGACAGCATATTTAGGTGTCAGTCTTGATCTGCTCATGCTGCTAAAAAACCGATAAGGTGTCTCATAGTGCTATTTTAGAGTGACCCATGATGTTGCAGGTACCCTACCTAGCTGTTAACCATGGCTATCTACACGTCTGCTACCGTGTTGAGTTCACTGCAGCTCATCTGGCCCTGGCGTGAGTGGTTTTCCCTGCTCTATGTGGGATGCTGTGGGCTGGAGCCTTGGATTCAGCGGCTCTGCCTCAGCCCGGTTCCCATGGTGACACGGGGGGGGCTGGTGCCTCTTCCTCAGTTCCCAGAGTTTCTGCAGCCGTAATATGCTGTTCTGCTCGGCAATATTATCTTAAAAATGGCTGTTTGTAGAGGAGAAAGGGGATAACGTTAGTGGAAATTGCCAGGATACTCCCAGCTGCTTCTTGGGGTGGTGCGGTGCGTCTCAGGGCATGCAGGTTCGTTAGTGCAGCATGCAGCCTTGCACAGATGCTGGGAGAAGATCCTAACCGCAGCAGCAGGGCTCCTGGGCATGTCAGATGCAGGGTGTTGTGTCGTTTGGGGCTGCAGATGCTGTTGGACAGCACCTTGCTTTTACCCTTTTGATGCCAGCTGCCTTCCGGAGGGAGGCTGTTGTTAAATATAGCTGACATTTCAGTGGGAGACGGTTGGGAATAAGCACAGGGTAAACAGTTACCATTGCAGGGATGATAAAGCTTTGTAATTAATACTGTTTTCTGTAGAAGTGGGCAGGGTGCGGAGCATGTAACAAGCTCAAGTGGTCCTTTATTACTGTCATGCAGCCTCGCCCATTTATTTGCCATAGGAACCATAGGTAGATGTGGTTTTCCGTGGCACACAGATAAATCCTCCTTCCTCCAAGTGGGTTGGGAAGCATTCACCTTCCAGTGTTGGGTATTTTTTTTTTTTGGTGGTTTTGATATTCTTTATTTTTAAGCCGAAACATTTTGTGTTGAGACTGTTTCATTTCGTCGCTAGAGATTTAATTTCCTTCTTGATTAAAAAGGCACTCACCCGGAATTCCAAGGCAAGAGGAGTGCAAACCCCAGAGTATTGTCTGCCTGCCTGCCTGGTGTCTTTGATGAAGGGCTGGGATAGTGGCAGATATGGTGTGTGGGAATGAATGTATTTGGATGGATATTTTCCACCTTCTCCGGTGGTGGTGGCCCCAGCAGATGATGTCACCCCGCAGCCCATTGGCTGCGCAGCTCCCGGTGCGGGGATCAGAGCAAGATGCCGGCACCACGCTCGGTGCTGGATCCAGGCTGCTCACGGGCAGCTGCTGATGGAACCTGTGGTCAGCCTTGAGAATCGGCTGCATGCGGCCATGTGAGGTGCCTGGTCTGTCCTAGGGCGAGGGATCGAAGAGCTGTCGGAGGAATGAGGCGGCTGATCTGCAAGAGGATCTGTGATTGTGAGTTGAAAAATCAGGGTGGAAGGAAGGAGACAGGGAGTGCTGGTTAGAGACATTGTGGGAGGGTGTGTGGCAGAACATGCATGAGTGAGAGGAGAAAAGGGAGAAGCATTTCTCTGTGGTAGAATGGAATGATGAAACTGATTTTAAGGGCTTTTCTTTAGGGAAAATACTCAGATATAAGCAAAAATGCTCCATCTGTGCAGGGACGTTTTCCCTTTGTGGCCATGAATGTGTAGGATTTGTCTTTATTCTCAGATTTACGGTGGTTAATTATGAAGGTAAAATAATATTATAACCTTATAAGAACAGAAGATGTAGAAAACGCTGTTTATTTCTCATTGTCATTTTGTTCCTAGGTCAGAGACAGAGGACAAAGTGCAAAGTGTTTGTTTTTATTTGAGGTTCGCTAATTTCTGTGAAATGTGAAGCAAAACAGTTGATTAGGAAGCAAATATGCATCCGTTCTAATAGCTGTGATTTTATTTCATGTATCCTTTTCTAGACAAAAGCTTCGATGATGAAGAGTCAGTGGATGGAAATAGGCCATCATCAGCTGCTTCAGCCTTCAAGGTTCCAGCGCTTAAAAAGCCAGGAAATCCTTCAAATAGTGCACGGAAGCCGGGATCAGCTGGTGGGCCTAAGGTTGGAGGTAATGTAAAGCTCTTCAGATTGTAATCGGTGTTTGCAGAAACCTTGCCAGGGCAGGGACAACCCAGGGAACTTTGGAAGATGATGTTTAATTCATGACTGCAGTATTTTTGCAGGGCTGAGAACAGTAAGGGACTTTGTTTTGCATGATTATCCATATGTAAAGGTGTGTGCATGTCTGTGGGAGTGTACATTCAGCTTACAAAGGCCTCTCGTGTTATAAATGCAGTCAACATCTGGAGATAGCAGTTGTGTTGGTGAAATGAATATAAGGATGTCTCTGATAGAATCCACACCTCACTTGCTGTATATAAAGGTATACTGTGAAATTCTGTCTGTGTAGATGGGGTTTCTGCTGTGGGTCTGCACTGCTGCACGTGGCTGGAAGGGACTAGCCATCAGTCATACCTCAGCAGAGGTGCATGCTGCACCTGGGTGTTCTCATTGTCCTTCAACCTGTTGTGAAATTGGTTATGAAAGATAAAAGAGGGGTGTCAAAATCCTTGCCAGGGCTTTTTTGGTGGTTTTTTTGCATGGTCAACTTGAAACGGAATGCTGCTGCTGCTTACTGACTACAGTCTTTGAACATGGGAATCTGCAGTTTTTTAGGGCGGGGGTAACCTAACAAAACCAAGGGTTCACTGCTAAGGAAGTGACAGCTTTCGAGATGGTTCATGTACTCATTCAGAAAAACCCATGATTAAGTGGGAACGTACCAGGCTTCAGATGGCTTTTTTATGAAGAGGTGATTCTGTAAAGGATTTCTCTAATAGAAGTGGTTTTTTGCATGGTTCTATTCGTGTAACATTCCCTGATGTGAACTGCAAAGCTAAATCTGAAAGAAGACACCCATGCCAAATGAGGCTCCTGAAGCATTTTCATGTTACCAAGATGTACCTAATGTTCTGACAATTTATTGTTTTGCTAATGTCATCGACAGAATTCATCATGAATTGAAAAGGTTCCCATAGGGTGGGATCAACACTGCCATAGTATGACTCCGAATTGATAGCAGTGTGAATCAGGAAGTACCGCCTAAAAGACTTCCTAAAGGAGATGATCTCTTGAAATTGACTTAGTATTTATTATTACACAAAGAACTACTACTAATAGTAATAATAGCATCTCCTTTAACCTGAAGCATGATGGGGTTTGCATGACAGACCCGCTACATGTCGTAGTAGAACTGAATGCCAAGGATTCCGGTTTCTTTCAGTGTGTGTCTCTTTTAATAATATTTTATTAAATATAAATGATTTTTAATGTAAAATTATTTTTACGTGGAGATTTTTGACTTCACATGCTCTGCAGTAAAAACATGGAGATAGGAAAGCAGCAGAAGGGAAATAAGAACAGAATACTCTTTCAACTGAGTTCACAGTTAATCTGAAAATTCAGTGGTAAAGGACATTAACTCCCCCAAACTATTACGTTGCTTTTCCTTCTTTTCCTGTATTGCCAATCTTCAAGAAAATGAAAATCAAAAAAATACATGGGAAAAAGACAAAATGTGAGCAGAGCCCTTTGGTCACTCCTTGCTTTGTACCATCTCCTTTCAAGTCTGGAAATTCCTGAGGACTCTTCCCCTGTGTTATCTATTTCCCTTCTTTTTATATTCTGTCCATATGTCTCTAGTTGGAATGTTAAAAAGTCAACATTTGGCCTGTGTAATGTTGATGAAATTGTTCTTTGGGCGTTCGTGTGTGTGGTTCTGCAGGCCGCTCAGGTGCTTAACCATGGGAATTGCTGCCTTAATACTTTGTAGGAGGGATGTTATGCTTCGTATTCTTCACTAAATGGCTGGAAAGTGGAAATTTATCTTCATCTTCAGTTGTTCATGACTTCTTCTACTTTTTTCTCTTGCTGTATACCAAGGAGGAACTTTTACAGACCTGTTAATCTGCTTGTGCACACATTTCTTTTATTACATGTACTGTGTGCTTCCTAGATTTACTTCTTTGTGGGTTTTTTCCCCATCAAGTTTTCCTTGAGTTGACCTTCCGTGTGTTTAGCACTTTCTGTATGTCACCATCGGTACCAAGGCCATTACCGCTGTTTTCATTTGTAGCAGCTAGTATTTGTCTTCATTTTACTTCTGCTGCTCATTATTTGTATCTTTCAATGTCTGCCTCCATCTCCATACTTTTTTCCCCTGAGGTTACCCAGTGCTTAAACTAGTTCTGTCTAGTAACAAGCTTGCTGGGAGACAGGAATGTTAAATGTCTTCACTAGGAGAGCATTACCCTTCTACATAGTATTTACAAATCCTGCATCTCCTAGCATATTAAAGAGCATTAGCGTAGATAGCAAATGCATTTTATAGTCAATCAAGTCATAGATTCTTCCAGAATTGAGGCGTTTCCCATATGTTGCTCATAGGAGCAGTGATGCTCGATCAGACAAGAGGTCTGTAGAGTCCACTGTCCTATCTGGCAGTAGTCAGAAATATGGCTACTAGAGAAATGTATATGAAGAGTCCAGCTAGGGCATCCCATTCTGCTTTTCTTGAGGCTTCATGGATCTCTTTGGCTATAATCATGACACAAGTTTGTGTTAACTTTCCATTGTATGTTTTATAAGAGCCTCTGTAGGGCTGGAACACTATTCTTAGTGTTGTCATTTGGGAAAAGATGTACTTTCTACTTTCTGCTGCTGTTTTCAGTAGCAAGATACCACATCTGGTGTTTTTACCTACAGCTCATTGCCCATTTTAAATCCGTAGTGTATTTGCCTTATTAAACTTGTTTCTTGTTCAACACTCGTAACATGGCTCTGCTTTTCGAAACAACCTGTGTTGCCTTAGGGTGAATCAGCCAGTAACTAACCAGCAAAAGGGGTGTTGTTCATTTAAATAGCAGAATAACTGCTCTTCAAAAAGTTGGGGTTTTTTTTCCTATCAAAAAACAGTGATGCAAAAAGCATTTTTTTCTTATTTCCAACATAAAAATGGTGATGTTGCCTAATTAAACTATTCCAAGGGTCTGGTCCTCAGTGTGCCAGTGCAAGGTCTGATGGTGGCATTATTTGAAATAACATTCAGTTTTAGAATGGTCTTCATTCTTAAAGCTTAAAAAACTCCCTAAAATCTGTTGTTTGGTGAAAAGATAGTAAAAAATATCTCCTTTTAGGTAAATATCAGGTAACTGGAAAACTTCAGTCCATGTAAGAATGACTCTGTGCTTTGTCTTGGTACATGAGTCTTGTATTTGCCCCTGAGTAATTTGGTGCACCTCAAGGGCTATTGAGATGTGCTATCCTAGTAGTTGAACCCCCCACACCACCTTCTTCCTTGTCAGCCTAGCTCATGCCTTATCTCTTCTTGTCCCTCCCTGTTCCTGTTCTGTCCTGCAGTGAGTAACTGTATGGAGGGCTCTGCTCACAGACAGCACACTCACTTGCTGGGCGGAATCTTCTGTTCATGTGCAGCATCTCTGGCATGTAGGAGGGATCTTAAAATGAAGCTGGTGTGATGCAGGTGGGATCTCCAGGGAAGATCTCTGTCTACCGCGTTTCCAGCACAGGCAGATAAAGTGAGGAACAGAAGGTATTGGAGAAGTGTTTGAGGGTATTCTGCTATTTTGTTCAGGTTTTCAGCTGTTTCAGCTTGAGTGACTTCGGGTGCCTCAGGGGCAGAGATTTTGGCATTGGAGGAGCAGAGGTGGACACATCGGTTCACAGTGAATGTCAGTCGCTGGGGCTGACATGACAGAATTCATCTGTCAGTTTTCTTAAAGTGAGCTCTCTAGCAAAAGCTTTTCTACTCTGCGGGTCACTTGGTTCTAACTTGAATTGCTTCTAAGCTGGCTTAGAATAACATGAAGGCTTTGTCAGTTAAGGCTCTGCCAACAAAATAAAAGGCTGTTTGGGTTTAGTGTTGTATCTGGTGACTTCAAAATACAATCTATTTCTGAAACTTGGGTCAGTAAAGTCCCGTGCCTTGTGTTGGAACGACTGAACAGGCTTGCCGATCCTGTCTGCCCGGCGTTTGTCAAAGGCAGCTCAGCTTCAGTCCAAAGCATTTTAGCTTGAGCTAATATGTTACGAACTGCAGTGGCTGAAGAGCCTGGTACATGTTCCTTCTGCTGTCCCTCTCGCCCCTCCTCTCTCCCCTGTATGCCTGTAATAACTGCCATCAGGCAGATGTGGTGAGCAATCCCATAAGGTAACCTCCCAATGGTTCCCTGTGGTTTATGTGTAAGGTTTGGGAGGCAAGGTGTGCACTCGCCCAAGGGGCATACAGACCAGTTTATAACAACAGCTTGGTCTTTGAGGATGGCAAATGATTTGCTTACAGATGCAGTTGATGTTTTCCTCAGAAAATGGACACAAGGCTTGATGGAATTCTGTTGATGGAAATTTTTGTCAGAGCTAGGATCACTGAAGCTGCTCACGGTTTGGTTTTTCTCTAATGTTTGTTGGCAGAGCTGTGGCAATTCGCAGCGTGATCTGTTTCTTAACTTGTAGAGCAAAGCCAGTAAGTGACACTAACAGTTCCACCAGCACAGTTACACAGGGAATAGGAGCAGGAAGCTTGCTCCGTGAAACTTCTTGGCCAGTTCATTTTATTCTCAGCTTAGCCACTCCCCACTGTAACTCACTATTCAGAGGTACTAGTGCTAGATTGAGGGTGGTCAGTAGGAGTGAGCAGGGGCTGCCAGTTAATCTGTTGTACAAAAAGCTAAGTGCTTGAGCTCAACCTACCCACTTACCCCGCGCTGAGCTGAAGCTGTTGACAGTTCCTCATGTGCAGCTCAGTGTTGGTTATTCACAAAGTCAAAAGGGTAACAGTGCTTTTTAAATCCAGAATGATCTGCATCATCTTCAGTCTGAGAGATGAGAAGTGAAGCTTTGAAATCAGTTGAGATGTAGGTGGTGCGAGTGAAGGAAATGGTAATCCCCATCATTTTACTCTAGATATGTTGCTCAGTGAGATGCTGTTACTGTATGCAATTCAATTTCTGAGGGATTAAAGATGTGTGTGTGGCAGTACCCTGTTCAAGTTAACTAACATTTGATTTGTAATGCATGTTGTATCAGAAACAACCTACAGATATCTAATGGAAGTGCCTTTCAGAAAAGGGTTCAAAGACAGAGAGTGAAACAAGTTTCAGAGTTTGTGTTACTCCCCAGTTGCTGTACCAGGTTTGAAATCCCCTTTTTTGACAGAGAAATTGTTGTCAAAAGACCCATAGAAGTAAGAAAAAGAATTGGACTAGTAAAGACATGCTACCAAATACATACCAAGCTTTTTAAGATCAGGGTTTGTATGCTTTAGAAAGCAGTTAAACCATCTCAGATTAAACATGTCTTGGTTTCGATCAATAGTACTAGTCCATTATGACTTTCATGGCATCCTCCTTCTCCCATGTAGTGTTGTCCTGGGGTTTTGTTACTCCATGATGTACAGCTTTGTGGGGAGAGAGCATCAAGGTGGTGCAGGAAGTGAAGCAGTCCAAAGTTGTTGTGATATGATGGGGAGATTAATAATGCTTCAGTTAGAGGGGAAGAGCTCTGCTGCAAGAGTTAATTCCTGGGTGAGCAAACTGATTGTGCAAAAGACTAGGTAATTTCTTAGCTTACATATACAGTACCCTCCTGGTATTGAGCTCTTCACAATGCCAAACTGAAAGCTTATGACTGGGAAACACTTCCTTCAAAAAAAGACTCCTGGAGCCTCACGAAGTGTTAGAAATCCTTAAATTTAACTTACGAAGATGTGATCTCTCTCAGTAGTGCAGGAAGAATCCATCCTCAGAGTCACTGAGCTTGAGTTAAACCAAAAGCAAACCACCAACACAACAGCAAAGAACAAACCCCAAACACAAACTCATTCTTAAACTCAAAGCTACTTCAGCTGGTAATTTACTTCCTTATCGAATCTGTTTGTTATGTCCGATGGATTCTCACCAGCTTCCTGAAGTGGAACTTGGACTTACAGGTCTCTTTGTGATCCTGTCTAACTGGAGTGCTTGAAGGGTAAGAGTAAGTAAAGGTTAGGATCAAAACTGACAGATAATGTAGATGAATGCCTTGTGTGGATTGTCCTTCTTCTTCAGATGCTTTTCTCAGCTTCAGTGAGCTGAGTCTGCTGATAGAGTAATGTGAATTGCATTCATTTAAGAAGAAGCTAGTTGATGAGGCTCTGGATTTTAGTTACCTGCTGAGCACTTAAAGATGTTAAATGCAGCAGGGTCACAGCCCTCTAGAATTGCTTACAGTGTTCTTGCCATTAGGATTGCAGTAGTTGAACTTGTCCGTACTTGGGCAAAGGATTGTGTGCTGTGTGGGCAAGGTTAAGAACACGCAGCGTTCACCATAAGGCATTAACACTCAAAACAGATACCTCTAAGTAATTTGTAATCATGGCTTGGTCTGAGAAGGTAATAAACAAGAAACCAGCTCCTCAGAGTGTGTGTGCTCTGCCAGATCCATCAGGTTGGAGACTGTGCAGTACTGTCTGAAATGGGAATTCCATATGGCTCTGCTGTTGCTTTTGTGGAGGGGTGTCGAGCCCAACAGAAGCATGAGAAGTTCTTCTGAAGGCATCTGCATGTGTGTGACTGTTGATATATCTTTTTAGTGTAGTAAAAGACTTTCTCCTGAACTGGGAAACAGCAGCTTGAGGAGTTCTCTCATTTTTGGTTGCTCTCTACAGAAAAAAACTACTTTGCAAACAGAACTGGTAAACATACCTATGAAGAGAGTGGGAAGTCAAGGGAAGGTTGGGCAATATTCTTTCTCCTCTTGCAGTACTTACTTTTTGACTTGTATTCGATGTAAAGAGAATCACTTCCTTCACACTTTCTTTTGGTGTGCTTATGGGATCATGCAGCTGAGGAGGAGAAGGGTCAGTGAGATAGCAGTGGGTGTTCTTTTAGAAATACCTGCAAAGGTGTGAACTGCCAATAACCAAATGGTTATGTTATAAACATAACCGTTTATTGTTACCAGCAAAGAGGCAGCAAAACTATTTTCTGGGGGTATTACTTTGAAAGCAAAGTGGTCTGTAGAAGAGAACCAGTTGAGACTGGGGAAGGTGGGAAGTGCTGTGTGCCTGGGCTGTGTCAAAGGGGGTTTAAGTAAGAGTCTGTTGTTCCTCTTTCTCTCTTTAAAGTGATAAATCCTTAGATGCAGGACCTACTCTTACTCCTCAGGATGCATTGTTGGATGATGCTAAGGTGATAGAAAACATTGTCAGTGCTGTATTTTGTTTTTCAAAGTAATACTTTGAAACAGACTAAAGAAACACTAATTAAGAAAGGTAACTTCATCTTCTTTTAATCTTTACAGTGTACAGGGGTGCACTATGAATACTTGAAATCCAAGCATTTTTTGTGTTTGTATGTTCATGGCCTGTAGGTGTCAGTTTGTAATCTGTGATTTCTGTAAGTTTATTCCCTTGCAGTAAATTGTTAAGCAATGGATGGGAATGAAGAGTACTTATTTTCCCCTGCTGTAACAGTGGTGTTTTGTGTGTTTATGTAACTGAATAATACAGAACCTGTATAAACTGTTAATGCAGCTTTGAGGGCTTTTTGCCTCTCGTGTCACAGGATCGCTTCGGTCTTCACATTTTATCAGCTCGCAAAGAAGCACGTAGTAGGAGTTTCATAGAGGTTTACTATGTTGTGATTAACGCAGTGGGTTAGGTTTGACTCAACTGTTTTGGTAAGACCAGAAACCTTGTTTTATATAATTTTAAACATTATTTAAAGAGAAGCTCTTTGACCATATGAGAACTGTTTTAACCTTAAAAAGTGAGGTTTTCTGGTGACCTTTTGGCTACTTAAGCTTTCTTTTCCATTTACTTTCCCTGAGTATGTACTGCTTGTTGGAGGTTTTCTCTCTATGAAATGATGCTCTGACCAGGACGTCTTTCTCTTTAGGAGCTGTACAAGTTTGTGTGGCAAAGGGGGTGTGTTCTGGGTACAAACAGGATCTTTTCCTTCTCCTTTGCTTGGCTGGTCAGATACTCATTCACCTTGTGGAAGGACTTGTTCCCTCTACTGTCTGTCTGGAGACGAAATAGGTGCTTATTACGTCATTTTTCCCTTTTGGCTGCCATTGGCATTTATGACAGATGGTGTTGGAGATACACATGTAGAATTGTGCTATGTAGAGCATCTCTTTACAGCATCCTTGAGCTAAGGCTGTCAAAATCAGTTACGTGTTCCTATATCTTACTGCAGGCGTCGCATCTGAATTTTATTAGATACCACTTCAGTGGCTTTACACTAAGCAGCCACAAAAGCATGTGAGAGGTCTTTTTGTGCACAGATGTGTTGAGATCTAATAAGTTTGCCAGTAAATTTGTAGGAATAGTGGACCCTCATGTTCCAAACTGCCCAAATGTACAAACAGAGCAGACACAATTCCCTCCCCTATAAATAGGAGGTCAGGGACTGTAAACTGTGGAATGTTTAAGGGTGCAGCCATCAGGAGTTTGATTTCTCAAGAATTCCTAGCTTTTTGGTTTAGTTGACCCCTCTGCCTTAAATGCTTATTCCTTAAGGTTTTTATTTCTCCTAGATCTAGTAAAATACATGCCTTGTCTGCGTAATGCCCCATTTCAGCTGTGCTCCGTGAGTTTGGGAGGACCTTCTGCCATCTGTCCTGTTGGCCTCAGTCTGAAAGAGCTGAGACAAGACCCTTGTTCCTGAGTGCACATTTGCTGTCAGAGGTTGTTATCTTTTCCCCCTCTCAAGAAGAGGTGTTCTACTGCTCTGGTTACCTCCATGCAGTTGACCTGTCTTCTTGTATTAGCTGCCTGATTTGATTATTGAAGCTACTTAAGGATTCTGCCAAGCTTCACTTTGTACTTGGAGTTTTTGACTTCTGGCACAGTCTGGATTCTAGGACGATAGTCTTGGATTTGAAAGCAAACTTGAGTTCATTCCTTTAAAGAAAGGGCTTTCTTGGTAACCAAAAGTGAAATCCAAGCACTGTTTTCAAATAGTTTCTCTTTTAGGGTTACCTTAGTTCCTACACAAGATTGTAATGAACTTTGGCAAGCACATGCCAGTGTGAAGCCAGCAGGTTACCTGTTAGTATTCTTCCCTGATTCTTTTGCTTGGGATCTGGGACACCTTTGCTGGTAGGTGAGAAGAGTTCCATCTCTTCCCTTGTGCAGAAGTAACTGCCCTATTAGTGGCACAGGGGTTATGGAAGCTTTTGAGGAGAAAACATCTCTGGTAGAACAGAGTTTTAGTCATGTGTTTGGGCTGTTCTGGGGAGCTTTGTGCAGGTGATGCGGTGCTGAAGCCCCACTGGGGAGTGCCCATGGGGATGAGCGCTCTGAGAAGGAGAATGCTCATCGGTGGAGTTCAGGTTCTTCTCCAGCACAAATTCCCCTCACCACATCCTTGCTTTCTTTGTTGAAGTTCTTGGGATTTTGAGACTGAGAAATGCACCTGATTCTTAATACCTGCTCCCAAATCAGCTGGGAAGCACGAGGCAAAGGGATCATGTAGGGCACACAAGAAAGGTGCCATCACAGTTGAAACAGAACTCTCTTCTGTCCCCTCCTAACCAGCGTTGACACTTGCTTCAGGATCCCTTCAGCACCCTAATGAGGCCTTCTTGATGCAAAACAAGAACTAGGACATGACTTTAATGTGGGGTGGTGCTGAGTGTGGAACTGGACAGGGAGGTGTTTCTGTAGCTGTTTTGATGGCAGATGCAGCCCAGGTTTACCTGGAGCAGTGGGAAAGCTTAGAGGATAGGTGTGAGGTTGAAGTGTGCAGCATGGGACCCACAGTTCCACTGCTTTTGTTTGGGAGCTGCTGTTCTTCAAGTGTGGCACCTTTCTTATTGATCACCCAAGCAAGGAAAGGGGGATTCAAGCAGTGAGTGCAGGCAGGAGGCAGGAAGGCACGGGCTCTTAGGAGGCATCGCAGTCTCTTTCTGACTCCTCCAGTGGGAAGCAAGAGAAATGAAGCTGGGATTTGGCAGAGGGAAGGGATGTAAGAATGGTTCCTGCCTGTGTCAATGAAGCCAAGCGAAAGCAGGAAGCGTGGGGACCATTTGTCTTCTTTTGGAAATAGGTGTTTGGAAATGGGAGCCCCTCAACAGAGCTGGAGCACAGTGTGATGGGGAACGGCTGAGGGACCTGGGGGGTTCAGATGGAGAAGAGAAGGCTCAGGGGGACCTGATCGCTGCCTACAACTGCCTGACAGGAGGATGGAGTGAGGTGGGGTCGGTCTCTGCCCCAAGGAACAAGGGACAGGACAAGAGGAAACGGCCTCAAGCTGCACCAGGGGAGGTTCCGATGGAGCTGAGGACCAATTCCTTGCCCAGAGGGTGCTCAGCATTGGAACTGCCCAGGGCAGGGCTGGAGTCACCGTCCCTGGGAATGTTCACACACCGTGGAGACGAGGTCCTCAGTGCCATGGGTTAGCGGTGGCCTTGGCAGTGTTGGGGATGGTTGGATTGGATGAGTTTAAAGCCCTTTTCCAACCCAATTCTATGGTTCTAAAAATAATAAAATGAAACCTTGAACTTTGTCAGATTGGAACCTGCTCAGAATGGTTAATCTGAGGACAGTTTAACTTCTTCCTTATTCATGGTGAAAGGGGGGCTCAAGATCTTGCAGTCTTAGACGTGGTGAATGTTCAGGATTTTTCTAAGTGGTAGTAAAAGTTTGAGGGTGGATGTTGTGAAAGGTGCTTCTGTCGCTTTGAAAACCTCTGTCCACTTCATACCTGTTTAACAGTGTTTTATATTTATTTAGGTTCCTCAAAAGAAGGAGGAGCTGGAGCTGTGGATGAGGATGATTTTATTAAGGCATTTACAGATGTTCCTACTGTACAGGTAAAGAGGCTGCGTATACTCATGTTGCTTTGGAGAAATATGCTGTTCGTAATGCTAGGTGTTAGCCTGCTTTCAAACTTCTGCAGTTTTACAGTCTTCTAAGCAAGTGTTAGTTCTTCTGAATTTACAGTCTCTATGGGAAGCTCTTTACTATGGGAAGCTCCAGTTAGTTACAAAACCCACCTTTTTTTCACTGCTGTCCTACTAATTATCACATTGTGTTTCAGCTGAAACACATTATTGCTTTTCTTCTTCTTTTCCAGGGGATATTGCAAATAATTCTGTGTTTGAATTTCAACCAGAAAAATATTTCCATGATGTTTGAAGTATTTAGGACTGCAATTTGAAGGCATAATCAAGTAATAATAGTATAGGCAAATAATTTACCAAGCAAGTATCGTATTTTCAGATGTGCCTGAATTGGAATGACGTGCATCTAGCATGTGTGTCCTCATCTCCAGCAGTACTTCCAGACGAGGAATGTAGTACCTTATTTAAATAGTAATGAACCCGTTGCATTCAGAGTTCTTAGTTGAAAGATCAGACTTTAATTTCTGTTCTTGAAGTGTGGGAATGGTACGGATTTGGTGCTTTCACATGGTTGAGTCATTTAACTTGCATCTTCCTCGACCTGTTTTGAGTAAGTCGTGGTTGAGTAGCAGAAGTGTGGAAGACAAACGAAAGCTCACTCAGCCATAGCTCCCAAACACCAGAAGGATTCTGTGTGACTCCTTTGTCTGGATATGTACTTTTGTTCTGTTTTTATTTCCTAAGATGACAGCATAGCTGTTTGCCTACATCTCCTACTGCAGGCAGAAGTACTTTCTACTTTAGTGAAGGCACACTCTTAACTCCATGATCCCTGTCACATCAAGATCTTTATCTTACACTGTGAGAGCTTTATGCTTCTTTGCCTCTCCAAAATAGAGAATTCTTTAAAGGGCAAAACCATGAAGGTTTTAATACTACATATCCCCATTATGTTGAACAAAGCCATATTCCTCAGCACAGAAAATGTGCTGCCTGTGGTTCAGTGCCATAGTATTTGCAGTCCCAAGCAGACTTTGCTAGTCACTGCAGCTGGTTTATAGCATTGCAAGAACAAAAGTGGGGTTAACTGTACATTGTTGACCAGTGGATGTGATTTTGCTGGTTGTGAGGTGACCTAAGAAGCTAGCTCATCCCTAAACTGCCAGAGGCGGAGGTTAAGAAACACTTGTCTTTAGTAACCTCCTTCGAGTTGAGATGAGGACCCAGGGGAGAAATGGCCCCAAAATAGCTCACTTACTTAATGGATGAGAATGTAAGAATGACCTGCTGACTAGGAGGTCTTGGGAATAAGGATTTCTTGCTGTCCAGCTTCTTGCTGCTGGTTGTGGAAAACTAGACTGTGTTTGGAGTAACTCTTGTAGTAATATCAAGGTGCCCAGGAAAATAAGGTATTTTATAGAAATAAGTGTTTAGGACAGAAGAAATAAGTTCCTGGATCTTACTGTAATAAGAGACACATGCGTGCATGCAGAACAGTGTGTTCAAGAGACCAGTGGCAAAGCTTTTCAGGAGTTCAGGCGAAGCAGTGTCCTAACCTCTTGCTTTCCCTGCATTGTCTGTGCTCTTGCATATAGAAAAGTTGTGTCTTGGACCTAAATAGGTCATGTGGGAGCAGCAGCCATGGCTATTCACTTGTCCTGCTTTCCTGAAGCTTACACTCTAGAAGGGTGTGGGTTTCCTTGAAGTCCTGAATTGTATTGGCCAGCCTCATATGGATGTCTTGGCTGTGTCTCAGGTGGCCCCAGATGCCTGTGTATGGGCAGCTGTGTTTTGCCCAATGGGTTTACGCCAACAGTTTTTGATCCAAAATATTAGAAATATTTAGCTGAAAATGTGCTTTAGATAAAACTCTGGGCAGATCAAGCTTCTGAGCAGTATTTGCTTCATACCCTCCTCCACTTGTTCTCAATCTGGGGCGGGGGCACTTGAAGTTCTGCATCTACAGTAAAAGCAGAAAAGAGAACAGAAGGGAAATCAGTTTATTTCTGATGTTAACAACGTATCTTTTGGACTTTTTCTTTGGAAATCCCCTGTTGTGCATGTGCAGTTATCAGTAAATGTGTCAATTCCTGTGTTACCAGATAGGGGCTGATGCACGGTTAGGTGGGTCAGGCTTCAGTCTTGCTGGAGTTACTGCGTGGTGAGAACTCTGGAGCCTGCTCCTTACCTTTGCATACTGACTGTCTAAGTTAATAAATGATAGGCTTGGAGTAGTAATACGCATAGAAACTGCTGAAGCTTTTAATGTGTGTTTTCAGACAAGGTTTTATTTTGGTGTTGATGGCCAGCCCAGTTAGAGCCTCACAGAGCCTCACACGCTTGGAATGCAGGAGAGACTCCCTGCCCCGAAAGAGTTGCATCAGGTTAAAAGCTGTTGGTTGAGCTTCGTTAGGTGAGCTCTTGAGGAAAAATGTAGATTCTTCAGCTTTTAGTGACTATTCACTGCTCAGTGCTCTTTAAAAGCCTCTTTATGCCTCTTTGGCAGTTCTCTGCAACTTTGGGGGCAAGATTTTCGTGCTTACTGTTGTGTTTTCAGTCTTCTCAGCTTCCTTTCCTTCAGGTTAGCTGGATATTGACAGTGTCTCATTTTTCTGTTTGTTTAATGCTTCAGATCTATTCTAGTCGAGAACTTGAAGAAACGTTGAACAAAATCAGGGAAATTCTCTCGGATGACAAGCACGATTGGGATCAACGGACTAATGCGGTAAACTTGGGCAGTTTCAGGTCTGGGTGTGCTTCAGGAAGGAGAGGCAGCTGGGTGTTTTAAACTGCTTTTCTTGAAGCAAGAGTAATTGAAGATAATGGATGATATTTTCCTTTTCAAACCTTGCGTCTTATATACAAAATGAGTTTGAGCAGGTATTTTAAAAAGGCCGAAACGCATTCTTGCTGACTCGAAGTGGAAGCTTTTCTAAAAGCCATCATGACACGCAGGTTTCAGCTGACATGATGGAATCATAGAATGGTTAGGGTTGGAAAAGACCTTAAGATCCTAATTCCAAGCCCCCTGCCATGGGCAGGGACACCTGGCACTGGACATTGTTGCCCAAGGCCCTGTCCAGCCTGGCCTTGAGCAATGCCAGGGATGGGGCAGCCACAACTTCCTCGGGCTTGTTTTTTGGTGCGGACCTGCATATTCTGCAGGTGAGCTGCTGGCAGTAGTACCTCTTTAGTGTGGCTCTAATAAGTTGCACTTGCAGGATTAAAATGTGTGTGTGTAGCATTTTTATTTCTTATTAGGCTTATGAAGTCTTAGTGTTTGGAAGCAGTTATTTGAACAGTGTTTATGTGTTGGTACATTTGTAGACTGGGGTAAGAGGCGTTTTCCCTCTAGAGTTTAAGTAATAGAATCTTTTTACTTTTTCCAGAGTTACTGCTGTATTTTTCAAGATGATGCTTTGCTTTGAGTTTTGAAAGCATTTGTTTGCAATGAAGTTGTTGGGTTTTGTTTCTCAGTGTGCATTGGTGGTGTCCTAAATGAAATGCCTTTCATTCTTCTAGCTGAAGAAAGTTCGGTCGCTGCTTGTTGCTGGAGCTGCACAGTATGATGGCTTTTTCCAGCATTTACGTTTGTTGGATGGTGCTTTCAAGCTGTCGGCCAAGGACCTGAGATCCCAGGTGGTTAGAGAAGCCTGCATTACTGTAGCGTAAGTACCACTTGCGTGCGCTTGTGTGCGGTGCTGCATTGAAAGATTAATTTGACTTAAAATGCCTTAGCAGTGCTGCAGGAAAGAGTGTTCTGTGGGGCTGCTGTATACTGTGACTGCGAAATGTCAGTGGGTGAAGCTAGAGAGAAAAACATTTAAAGGGATCTGCTCTTTTAGGACATATATGTTGTTGATAGCCCTATAACAGATTGGAACAAGTTCCCATCATTGCCCTGTGTACTTAACAGTGCTTACAGCAGTTTGTATTAACTTGTGCTGTAATACTGGGGGCTAGTCTTAGGAGCACTCATGCTTTGGTGATTGGCACAGGGCTTCGCTGTGACTACTTGTAGGTAGCAAAGTGAGCTGCCCTGTGGTGGTTTGAATATTGCATGTTTTGGTGAGGTGGTTTCGTTCGCGTCCATGGTGATTTTGGAAGCTATGGCTTCACAGAGATAAGACCTTCACGCTTATCATCTTGGGCACTCGCTGAATTCAAGGTCAGGGTAAAAGCACCATTGCTACCTTGGAGACCTGTTGGAGTGCGTGACTGTTCTTGCCAGGGAGATTGAGGCTTTGAGAAAATAATGCTAGCCTTTCCTAACGTGAAGTCAAGAGTGATGTTAAAAGTACTGTGGAAGTGTCCTTATCCATGCTTAAAAGCCTGGAATTTTACTTGAACCCTAAAACTTAGATACCTTTTGATGTGTCATTTGCTGCTGACTGCAAATTCTTTATATCTTCTGCTTGGAAAATGCATTTTCTGTCACCAGTGGACAGTTAAAGTGCTGTGTGCTGTATGTGTTTGTACAGTTTGCCAAAATGGAAACCGTAACCTTTAATAAACAAGGGAGTCAAATGTAATGGTTGGCTCATTATGATAAATTCAGTAGGTTTGCCTGCATCCAAAAGCAAAAAATCTCAATAATTTTCATAAGATTTTTAGTTCCATGTATTCTCAAAGTGTGTTAAAAAAGCAGAAGTACTATGATTGATGTGGACGTGAGCATTTTAGCCTTTCAAATCATGGTATTTCTTTTTCATTACAAAACAAAGTTATTACTGTTCACCCTTTAATGTGTGTGCCAAGTAGCAAAAATATTCCACAAATCCTTCATTTCTAATGAGGAGAGGACTTGGGCATCATGAAACTATGTTCTGTTGTTCTGAAAGATGAATCTTTAAGATGTGCGATCAACTCTGTTATCTTAAGACTAAGAACTTGGCTCTTGTTAACAAGTTTTATTTCTTCTTCCTAACTAGCCACCTTTCGACTGTTTTGGGAAACAAATTTGATCATGGAGCTGAAGCTATTGTGCCTACTCTTTTTAACCTGGTTCCCAACAGCGCCAAAGTGATGGCCACTTCTGGGTGTGCAGCCATTAGGTTCATTATCCGGGTAGGTGTTTCTCTCTTATGTTGCTTACTGGGGAGTATTCACGTAGTGGCTCTTAGCAGAGAGAACATTTCTGAAGTGAAGGATTATAAGTCACTCTATAATGGGAAAGTAATTTCATGTCACAGATGGACAAATATTACTTATCATTGAAACCAGCTGCAGCACTATCATGATAAAGATGGAGGAATAGGTATGAAAAGCAAGTCTGTTTTCATGATCAGCCTGTAATGTGTTCGTTGTAAAAAAGGCGGATGTATTTCAAAGGTAAGTGATTAAAACTGCCTTTTTACAAGGCAAGGTTAAGCTAGTAATTAAAGAACTAGTAAGATTATTTTTTTCCTGACAACAACAAACCCAAACTATTTATTTTTATAAGGAAAAAAAAACAGACATAGTAGTAAAACCAAATTGGAACCATGGAGTTAATGATAAAGTGTTGAAAAGGCCGGACCTATGCAGATCAGTTCAGAGAGCACAAGCTCATGGAAGGGAAGCCCAATAGAGATTTTAATCCTTGGGTTTAAGAACTTTATAAACTGAGTCCTTAAAGCTCTAGCATATAGATGAAAGGAATACTGTATACTAGCTGGTTTTTACTGTCTGTTCCTTAAGCAGCTGCTACTGACTGGTATCTGAGACAAGATATTTAGCGAGGTTTTTGGGACTTGTACTGATACTTTCAAATAGAAGTGAGATGTTGCCTGTAGTTTCTATGTGAAAAGCTGTGTTGTACTTAATGCTAGGCACTTCCTGATATTCACTACCATCTCATCCATTGTTTTAATTGTTTAGTTTGCTGGAAACCAAAGTGGTTTCATCACTCGCACCTTTCACTGCCATCCTCAGTGTGTTTTGGAATCTGTACTTACTCAGTCTGCCCATGACTCTGAGAGCGTGCTCTGAGAGTTCTGCATTACCTTTGCATCAGCACTTGGGCTAAGATCCATTGGTATTTTTATCCCAGACTCTTAAAATATACAGTGAGATGGCTGATGGCACAGAGTTGAGAGTGGAGGGAGGAATACACCTTACACAGAATGACTGAAGTTGTAAGATGATCGTACCGTGTGTAGTTGTAGTAGATGAGCTCAGGCATGTACAAACTAACCCTGTCTTGGGGAACGAATCAGGCATCAGGAAAGCAGCATGAAATTAAAATTCACTGATTAAATTAAATTGGCTTTGTTGGCTTGGGTCAGTTGGAGACAAACGGGCACATTGGCTGCAGCTGTCCTGATTTTGTTTAAGCTTCTGTTACTCTTAGCTGTAATTTAACGTTGGAGGTACAAAAGTGAGGAATCCTGCCCATGGTGTTCAAATACCCAACCAATAAATGATGAGTCTACAGAAAAAGAGGGAGGCTGTGTTATACTGGGGATCTTGAAGAGTCCCATCATCTTGGTGTCTGTTGGATTTCTCCTTTCTTTTCCAGATAGCTCTTACTGTACACTGACTTCCCTTTCTTGACTCATAGTAAATCAGGATACCAATTTAAAAGGGGTGTGTGTGTGTGTGTGTATCATGATGGGGATGGTGTGGTGGCAGTAAAACACTTCCAGAGGGAGTAGGGATTGTGTCAGGATAGCTTCAGAGGGTAGCAGATGACATGTGCAGTCTGAAAGCCCAATGAAAGCAAGCCTGAGGCTTTGATTCCTTTGCAAAAGACTTTCTAGAAATTACAATGTCAATAGCTCCAAAGACTTGGAACTTAGAGGTTTCTTCATCTGTAAAAACATGTTATTCTTTCCCCTGATACAGTTTATTGTTCCCTTCCTGGCAGTCACATACTGCTTTTCAAATTAAAAACTATGTAAACCGCAAACACAACCCTAAAACCATGTGCAGAATGGTATCAGTACGAGCAAATGCAACTGTTGGGTCTTCCAGGTTTTTGGATTAATTCTCTCCTACTTCTGAAGCTGGCAGTACTCTTGAGAGCTCAGTATGAGCTCTGCTTGTTCGGTGATCTGTGTGTTTGCATCCTGGGGCAATAACCTAGGGAGAAGGTGTGATATGTGAGGTAATAGGAATTGTTCAGCACTACTTTTTAAGCAGGTTTTAATAGCCTGCAGTTTCACACTGTATTCGGGACTGGTTTAGACGTTATCTTATATGTTTAATAAAGAAATGAACTAAAATGGATTTGCTGAGCCACGTTACTCTTACTTGGAGTTAAAATGTTGATACTTTGTGTCTACAGTTAACTAAGATAAGCTGAAGCAAGGCTGCTTTAATTCTGAATTCTAGTATTGCATTTGCTTTTCAGGTAGTCTGTCTTACCTACTTACCTTACAGTAGTTCAGGTTTCCTTTTCCTATGAGGATGTTTGGTGTTCCCCACATCTTTTACTCACATAAGCTTGCTTAACTTACACGTAAATGCTTTCATTTTATTGACATGTTTTGCATTAAAAGGATGGTCCTTGTAGCACTGGTAGCATTGATCGCTAAAAGAATGCCTGTAGTTTCAGATTGATTGATTTACTTCACAGCTTGTTTGTAAGATTGCTGCGTCTGTGGCTTTTTCTTCGGCAGCAAAACTAAACCAACATCAACTTACAACCCCTTTGGGGAGGCAGTTCAGTTGAGCCTTCATACATGACTTTGGACAGCTAAATACTGCATGCGATGATGTGATTGTTGATGGCATTGGAAATACTTTTTGCTTGGCCTTTGTTAAAAAGCAGGTTTAATCGATGGACGTGCTAGCAGAAGTTTCTTGTTACAGAAGCTGCATTTAGTTTCAGTAAGCATTTCAAATGCCTGCAGTTTTTATTATTTTGTTTGACTTTAGTGCAGTACAAATTCAGGAATGCTTTTGTCATTAACTGCTTTGTCCTTTTTTTTTTCCTTAGCATACTCATGTGCCACGACTCATACCTTTAATAACAAGCAACTGTACCTCCAAATCAGTTGCAGTTAGAAGGTGAGTACATAATAAACAGCAAATCATTAAAGCTGTTTATTGTTAAGTTTGATGATGATGTGTTGGAAATACGTTTGAAGACTTGTGACTACTGCATCTGAATACACAAATCTGTGTTACACAGTAAACTACAGAAACTATTTCAGCAAAAAAGTTAGATCGGATGATGTTGAGGAATGGTCCTTTCTGCTGTACCTTGGGGCATACACTGTGTCCTTTGGCAGATTGCATTCTGATTTAAAATGTTCCTAACACTTCTTGGGAAAAGTGCCTTCTGATTTAAAACCAGAAGAGAAAAGAAGCAGCTGTGGTTGAAACAGTGTTGCTCAAGCTAATGAGAATAAACAGCACCGGTATGGAGGGGCATTGGCAGAGCATGGAACAGCTACATCTATCTCTGCAAAGAACCAGCCCGAGCCCATGAGTTACTGACTGGCTGGGCTAGAGCTGACAGACCCTGTGAGGTTAGCTCCTGTGGCAGCACTGCAGTGTTCTGCATGGGCTGTGTGCCAGCACCTTGCTCTTCTGGTGCCAGCAGAACTTGGTAACTTCTGCGCCTGGAGCTAGGCTATCTGATGATGGGCCCAAAGTAATAATCCTGCCATGCTGGGGGCTTTGGGACTGGGACAGTGGCTGCTACCTGAGGTAGGGTGTGAGGGATCGGTGTGTTCCCATGTCTGAGGGGCACTTCCAGCATGTTGCTTTTTCCAAGGACATGATACTTGAACACTTGGATTGGCTTCTGTGTGTTATTTTAGGGCTAATAAACTAGTGAAGCACGTGTGTAATAGCCTGACTTGAGCAACAGGATGGTTAACTGAACCACATTTGGTTTTTGAAGTTCAGGGTGAGTTAGAATGCATATGTGCTTTCTCCACAGGATATTTTACCTTTACAGTAAGGCAACCAATACCTTTATTTGCCAGATAAATGTACTTATATTTAAGTATGTTTCTCTCAGGGGGAAAGAATAAAGTTACTGTTCATTCCCCAAGCACGGTTAGAGAAATGAGTATTAATTACAACTTTTTGTTGTCTTTCTAGGCGCTCCTTTGAATTTCTAGACCTGTTGTTACAGGAATGGCAGACACATTCATTGGAAAGGTATGGACCAGTATAATTTTTCCCTAAAATAAACTGCTAATGAATTTCAAGACAGAAATCTTTTCATTGAATCCTTTAATTCATTGAATCCTTTATGTTGTTTAGCGTTGGCCAGCCTTTCTAGTACAGGAGGCCATATGGCTTATTCAAGTGCAGGGAGACAGGAGTTGTATGATCATAGAGTAGTTAGGGTTGGAAAGTACCTTTAGATCATCTAGTTCCAGCCTCTTTGCCATGGACAGGGACACCACACACTAAACCATGGTTTAACTTTGACTTTGTGTTGTTCCTTCTCCTTACTCTCTCCCTTTTCTACACCACATGTGAGCGTGAGTGTCACTTATATCATGTATCCTGTGCAGCAAAGATGCGCTGGGAAGCTTCTGTCCTTTATCCTGGGAGGATGTTTGCGTATTTGCCATGGGAGAGGGCAAGTAGGATTAAGCTGGCGGGCTTTTTCTCTTAATGATTAAAGCACCCTGTCGCTTCTCTGGATAGATGGGAAAATACTGCGTGCATCAGCTCTGCAGAATGTACCCTGTGAGCACAGAGAATAGGGAAGGGACTGCAGGACCTCCAAACAGAAGGATTCGAAGAGCTTATCAAGCTGCATGGTTACCTCAAGGTGCTCCTGAGAAAGGGAGCAATGGGGGGATCACTTGATTTATGTCACAGTGTGTATGTATGTACACAAGAGCCCAACAACAAACACAACCCAAACCAAACCCTTTATCCCCCCCCCCCCCAAAAAAAAAAAAACCCATCTTGAATTAAAAATCTGTTTATCATCACAATTTTTGGTGCTTCTGATAAGTGCTTTGCTGGGGTTTTTTTGAGTATGTGTTGAGATTAAGAACTCACAGGCCAAAAGCTGTCAGAGGTATTTCCAGGCTTACTAATCTTAACTTTTTCCTTTTTCTTACTACCAGTATAGTAGGGGAAATAGCTTTTCCATTTCAGGAAAGCAGATGCCTTAAAAACGGTATTTTTAAGTAACTTTTTCAGTGCGATACGTGGATGTATGTCTGAAAAGTAGATTATAACTCAATTAGGCTGAAGGAGGAAGCTTACCAAAACCCTCACTGAAAGTGCAGCTGTGTCATCAGTGTGCGGAGCCTTTGTTTACTTCGTATCTTGGGAGGAACTATCTCAGCTGGTGCTTACATCTTAGAGAAATGTCAATTACAGTGTAAAACTTTACTGCTTAAAGTAGAATGTGGAGTAGCAAAAGAGCATGAAGGATGTCTGTCTTCTAGGCACGCAGCTGTCTTGGTTGAAACGATCAAGAAGGGCATTCACGATGCTGATGCAGAAGCAAGAGTGGAGGCAAGAAAGTGAGTTTGGGCTGCATTTTGCTCTGAGAAATTGTATATTTTACATAAGTGGTAGAAGGCTCTAATCAAGGTGAGCGGCAAATTATGGCTGAAGGAGAAGACACAAGTAGCTTGATAATGAATGTTTCTGAATTAATGTCTAGTTTCTTTTGCAGAAGGCATTCTGAGAATTGAGGCAGTTGATGCTGTCATGCAGCATTTGAGGGTTCTACTGAAACAGGAGTTGTAATGGTTGATATTGCCGTATAATCATTCTTTGCTTCCCCTTCCCTCTATTAAGTCATTGAACAGCTGTATCACTTTGACTAGTGAGGAGGCCAGAAAGAATTTATCTTGCTTCCCCACGGAAGCAGTAAGTGAATGTGAGAATTCCAGAGGACAGGCTTGTTACTTTCCCGAGATTAATTCAGTCAATGTAGCTGGTTCCTTTTATGATTTGATAAGCACTATTGTATGCATTGCGTATTTTCAGCCTGAGTTCCTTCCCTTGCCATCCCTGGTTCATTCTGTAATCTTTACTTCCTGACTCCACAGTTTGAAGAAAACATGTAAGAATTACCATGTGGTTATTCTCTTATTTTCAGGGCTTATCTGGGTCTTAGAAATCACTTTCCTAGTGAAGCTGAGACTCTGTACAATTCTCTTGAGCCGCCCTATCAAAGAAGCCTCCAGACCTATCTGAAGAATTCTGGCAGTATTGCTTCTCTCCCTCAGTCAGACAGGTCATCCTCCAGCTCACAGGAGAGCCTCAAGTAAGGGTCACTTCGCTGTCTCTTAGCCTACAAACAAATAAAGTCTGTTTCTCTGAGGCATATAAGCCAGATGTCTGTGGTGTACTGAAAAGCTGCAATTGCATTTTGTTGCAATCTTTGTTTTTACAATAAGTCTTTTTCATTGTAATTTGTTATATGACAGTATTACCCCAGCAAGATGAAAAAGAAGAGCAGTCAATTGACTGTATTTTAGCAGGCTGCTCTTATTCATGTATTCCTTCACGGCTTCTGTTACGCCACAGTATCTTCAAGGTTCACATACTGATGTCCAGTGCAATGTTGTCCTGGTGCAATGATTATGGCTAGGAATAGTGGTGTTACCCCTCTTCTTACTCCTTTTGACTGGCAATCTCAAAAGCTTCCTCAGAGTACTTAAACCTGCATGATTTCAATTCAAAAGCTTCATTTCCAGAGCTAGAGAGCTTGTCTGCTCACTTGTGACTTGAAAGCCGACTGCTTCCAGCATATTGGAAGTTAATCTTTCCCACTTTTTTTGGCTGCTGCCTCAAATACCAGGAGCTTATCTTATCTTTCCTGTGATACTTGTAATTAGAGAAACCGCTTTAAAAATAATTCTGTAATATGTGCTATTGGTAACACTACTTTTCACAACGAAAAGTTTATTCAAAGGTTAATTACTGCTGTTTAATCTGTATGCTCTGTCTGAAAAGCAGTGCTGTGAATGAGTTATTAGTAATAAAATGTTAAAAACTAAATTGCAGAGAAAGTAGCATCTTAAAATGCTCTTAAATCCTCGAGTGTTACTTCCCGTATTGCAGGATACATAAAGTGCTACAGTATAGAAAGGGAGGAGTAAAAAGAGAGATGAACAGAAGAGATTATAATGTTGAAATTAACTAATTGTTAATTGTTTTTTCAGTAATTTGCAGTTAAATGCATTTTATTTTCTCAGTGTTACCCAAAGTTGTATTTCTCACTTCTAATATAGATGTTGAGTTCTCCCTGTGTAGACTACCTTAGGAAATATGGGTATGGCTTTCCCAAAAGTCTGATCCCCTGTAATTTTTGACCCTCTGAATTTGTGGGTCTGACAAATCATTTGATCAAGTATGGTTTTAAAAAGGCTGTAAATGTAGTTACTTGAGCCTACCTGCGTGAAACTGCTCAAGTGAAATGTTACTTGCAATAGACTGTAGTAGCTGTCTGGACCTTTTGTCTGGAGCATCTTTTACATGGCCAGGATGACCCATGAGATCTGCCTCAGGCCCCTCAACTTACTTGCAGCAAAAGGCCTCCAAACCACTAGTAATGGCAGCAAAGCAGGTATTATTCATAATAAACTGCAAATACATCATCTTCTGTGAGAAGTTAGGTGACGGTGCCGAGCTCGGGGTTGTCATCGAGCACCTGAACTGATAAGTAAACACACCACGTGAGGCATCTCTCATATCTCTGCTTTCAGGTTTAAAATTGGGGATTATATTTACTGAAGCTGAGTCTCTAGACTGAGGTGGTGATTTGATTATTGATGAAATAGTCCTCTGTTTCAGTGAATACAGACCTTCCTGGTCAGATGAATATCTAGATGGCTAGGCAGGAATCAATGAATAAAGTATTGTGCTTTCTTCTGATAGCCTTTTGCTTTTCCCTGCTCCCTCTGCTTGCATTTTACCCTTCTGAGCCAGGGAGGAGGAAGGGCTCACAGTTAAACTTGAGTAGCTGAAAAGATTCTGCTTCAGTAACCCCTCTGGTTTTGCAGTCAGAGTAAAGGGAAATGGAGGAAAAGCAAAGAGGGCAAGACATGGGGTTTTCTCCTTTTATAAATTGTGGGAGTCTCTCACATTGAAACAGGGAAGTTCAGTCGAGCTGCTTACAAGTTCAGCATTTTCCTTTGTCGTTTGTAACTCAGTCCTTGTGCAGCTTCCACCACTCTTGTTTGACAGCTGATGTGTACGGTCAGCCCTGTGGTTAAAACTTCGTACTGACCGTGTCTGAACCTTGTGTTAGCCAAACGCGCCTGTTGGTAACCAAAGAACTAAAGCTTTGGGAAGAAAATGGCATGTTAGGAAATAGGAAAGATAAAATGATTGTGGTTTTCTTTTCGTTCTGTATTTAATGTTGAGGAAGTTGAAAGGGAGAAAAGATTTTTTTCTCTCTTTTACTATTGACTTTTGCATCTGATATATGAGACTTATGGCTTTGTTTTGTTTTCTTTTTGCAGTCGACCTCTATCTTCGAAATGGTCTGCAGCCAGCCCAGCGAGCCTGGCAGGCAGAGGTGAGGTGGTTGCAGTATAGTGATGTAATAATATCATGGGATATAGTGCACAGCCATTGTTCCTTCTGTTCTTTGAATTAAAAGCTTTACATGCAGCTTAACATTTTACTGTCTGAAGCTTTTCACTTATTTACAAGCTGAACGGTGGTAGATGTCACTGTAGACTACATCTGGAGCTAAGGCTACTTCTTACTTGCTTCATATTATATGTATTTCCAGTTGCTGCAGGTATAAGACACAGATGATCAATTAGTAGCAAATTAGCTTGGAGTAAATCACAGAACTCCTTCTCACAAATGGCCAGTAGCTGAGGTGCTTGTTTTCTTGATACCGAGATGGTAAATTGGGTGTCAAGTTTTGAAGACATAAAACAATGGTTAAAATTAATGGAAGCAAATAGTTAATACTCAGTTCATAATAGGAGGTGAATAGAAGTACTTTACAGAAGATAGGACCCTAAAGCAATTCAAGGTGGGCGTTCAGCCTGCTGGTGGCTGTATCTCAGCTGAAGCTTTGGGGATGTTACCTCCCCTCAGAATCACCAGGGGATGTCCTGACTTTCCTTATGTTGATAGGCTAAATCACATGAATGTTAAGAATGACATGATTTGTACTAGGGTGAGAGCACATAGTTTTTCTTAAACAATGCTGAAGTTTCACGATGAGTGAAGGTAAATACTACTGTAAAATAAATAGCTCTTCAGCTGAATTTCAGGGCTGTTCCAGGTCTGGCTTATTTCTTCAGCAATACTTGACTTAAAACTTTCAACATGGCTTTCTGTCCTTTCCGCAGGTAGGCTGCAGTAGGAGGGAATGTTGACCTGTTTAACACAATGCATTTCATTCATTGCCAACTGATTTCCTAATCTTCCTTTGCCAGCTTCAGGCAGCAGCAAGAGCGCTGCGGGCCCGGGTGCGCTGCAGAGGTCTCGCAGTGACATAGATGTCAATGCTGCCGCAGGCGCCAAGGCACGCCATGCTGCTGGGCAGCCCACCGGAGCCGGGCGCCTCTTGGCAGCCGGGCTGCCCCCAGGCTCCTACGCATCCCTAGGTAAGGGAGACATCTTCACCTTGATGGGTTTATCAGGGGGTTACAGGAAGGCACTTCTACCTGTGAAGAAATGGTCATTTCAGTGGTGCTGGGATGGTGCAGAAGAGCAAGTGACCAGCTTAGAAAGGGGTTTTGTTTGTCTTGTGCTGGGAGAATGCCAGCGCAAAGAGTGTGTCCATAGTGCGATCTTTACATTTGTTAGTCTGGAGTTAATATTAAACACTGGATGGAGTGGTACCCTCACTTAACAGCAGATGGTAATCATAGAATCATAGAATAGATAGGATTGGAAAGGACCTTAAGATCATCCGGTTCCAGCCCCCCCTGCCATGGGCAGGGACACCTCCCACTAAACCATGTCACCCAAGGAAATCATGGCTTTTTGTTTCTAGAAGTACTTAAGGAAATGAGTGTTAGAACTCTTTGATTTTCCATTTTTCCCAGCTCTTTAGCTGACTGGTTTACAGCAATGCTAAAGAGACGTCCTGCCAATAAGTGGTGGCTTCTTCACACAGTACAGAAGTTTTTCACCCAATGACACACAGCATTGATTTCATAGGGTTTTTTTTCCCTAGGCATGTTGGTGGAAATGTGTGGATGTTTCTCATGTAGGTGACAGTCTTCATTGGTAAGAATACTTGTGTTGGACATAGGTGGTGCTACAACTGATTGGAGTGCAGGAGACTATTGGGTGGTATCGGTGGTAGATGCTGGAACTTCCACAAAATGGGAATGGTAAAGGAATATGGGTAGGGTTTTATCTGTTCAGGTTATCAATGCTGGAGGAGTAGCAATGGGGGAAGTGAGATTTAGTGTTCAGAAAACTGTTAGCTTTTTCTTCTTGGCTTGTGTGCCAGTGAGATGGCTGTCTAGGCATGTCCTAATGTCAGTGTTGCTGAAGATGATCACGAGAGAGGCAGAGAAACCAGATAGTTGTGGTTTACCTTGTGTTTGGGGAGATGCTGGGATACACTTAGGCTGTGGTTTCCAGAGTTTTTTCTTGTCCTTTTTGAAGTTAAAAACTAGTTTAAATGAGCTGGTTCTTTTTTCATCAGGTCCTACTTGGACTGCTTTGAACACCTCTGATTCTAGGATGAAGTTTATTAATGTGTGCAATGCTGACTAGGAGTACTTGCTCTGGGCAGTAACGATTTTGGGTGTGAGGTCCCTCTATTGCCCCCGGAGGAGAATTGGAGAACCTGGAAAGCAGATGGACCCCTGTTTGCTGGGTGGAGGAGGGATGCTTGTGGAATCCTCAGGTCCTCCTAACTTAATGCCTGAAAGCCTAAAACAGGAGGGATGATTATTCTCCAAGATCAGGTCATTGCTTGGTCTGTTTTGATTTGCAAGAAGACATATTCTTGTCAGACAAAGCTGGTGGTGAGAAATGGCACACTGTGGTGGTAGAAGTAAGAAAGAAAGTAAAACAGATAAAAGGGAGCAATCTGTCTGTGTTAATCTGTCTTCTTGACGCTGTTGAAATGAAGGGATTGCTTTGGTCTTAATTGTTTCACAGGAAGTTAGCTCTCGATTGGGGTATTGGTTTGCTTTCTGAGCATTGTCAACAGTATGGGATTCATGCCCAGGATTCTCTAAGCAAGGGTTGAGGGAGGAGAGCACAGAGGTTTTCAGGGAAGGGGATAGTGGTGGGTTTATGCAGGGTTAAAAAGCAGAAGTAAAGAAATGGCTTATTCTCTTCACAGTTCATGGGTTTGATGAGTGAGGGTAGGGGAGCAGAATAAGCAGGCAGTAAGTCCAGGTCAGGTTCTTTAGAAGGATTTGAGTAGCTGGAAAGCTTTGCCTTGTTAGCAGGTGCTAGCACACATGGAGAAGAAAGCAGTGGTGGTTTGAAATGGCACAGTAATGTGGTGCTACCGATGTACAGTAAAGGCTAATCCTGTACAGGTGGTATAAGGGCAGTGATGCTCAAGGAGGCCAAGGTTTGTTTGCAGTCACACAGGCACAGTACTGCTTGATGGAGCTTGGCTTATTCTCCTAATTGGTTTTTTAATACTGGTAAGGTAATTAAATCTCATGCCTAGAGTGTGACTGTTGTACGTTTGTATGTATTAACCACATAGTCCACCTCAAAATATTATTTGCCCTTAGTTTTCAAAGGGTAACCTTAAAATCATGGTGTGTGGTCCAAGCAAGTGGTCCAAGAGCCTCAGAGGACCACAAGTTCATGAACTTAGTAACTTATAGTTGTCTCTGCCTGTCCCATTTTTATTATTCACAGAAGAACTCTTGCTCATTTATGGCTTATTTTTATAAAGACTGTTCCAGAAGCAGGAGGACATTCTCTAGTTATTCTAAATGTTGACTGCCTCTGACCTAGTCAAGTATTAATGTCCTTCTTGAGGAGATTGGAGCTGTAACTGTATCTTTGTCAAGCTAAATGGCTTGATTTTGATTGTCCCTGTCAGAATACATGGGTGCTACCTTCCAGCTGAACTGGTGAATCTGGTGAAGCAGAGTGGAACTTCCTCCCATTTGCCCTGTCGTTATTGTCATGCCTTTTTATCTTGCTGCCCCTTACCCCAGGTTGGGACTTCATGCTCAGGAGCAAATTTTATGAGGAATATAAGTACTGTTGCTCAGTAATGACATAAATATGTACTAATGCTTCAGTAGTGGTTGATACCAAACCTGAAACAGATCATAAATGTATTACTTGTGAGGGTTTTCTTCGGTTTGGGTAATGTAGAGAGATCCCATGTCCCTGGGCCAGGGTACTTTTGCCCCTTTCCATAGTTTTGTAGCTGGTATTGGGAGAAACCTACTTTTACTTAAGGTGGCTTAAACATGCATGAATTAGACAAACATGTCTGCTGTGTTTAATATTAATGTATTTTCCTTAATTAATGTTTTATGACTCTGCTGTGAACACCTTTATTCTAACACACTAAGTTTTCCATGTTTCTTTGCCTGCTTTTTCAACAAAGAGGATACTTCTGACAAGATGGATGGTAAGAAATCTTTTAGTCTGTCCTCTTAATTCTATTAAATGCTTAATAAAGTGTCTTATGTAAAGTTACTGTTATTTAATGTATTTCTTTTCATTAACAAAGCACTATGCTGTTTTCATTAACCCTTACGTCATCTTGACGTCTTCATATATGTGTTGTGTTAATGCTGTATTTATCGATGTTTTTGATGACTTGTCTGTCAGCAACAAAAACTTTCTCAGGAACATTTGTTACTCCTATTCTGTTTTAGAAGCTCTATTAATTACAGAGCAAGTCTAATCAATACTTGTGTTTTTAAAGCTAGCTGTAGTTCCATCTTCTCCCGTAAGTTTTACCCATAAAGTCAAAGTATTTGGCTTTGTGGCAGAGCAGCAGTGGGAGAGCAGAAGGTGCTTGGCCTCATAATTAAGGATTTTGAAAGAAATTAAACTAAAATCTCTTTCAAATGCACTGTATCAAAACCTAGTCTGGCTACTGAGTTTTAAGTGCCAGGAAATCCTCTAATACAATGTAATTCTACTGAACAATGGTTTGTTAAGAAGACCTCTCTGTTAAAATAGCTTACCGCATGTTCCAGCTATGTTTTAGCACTTAGGTTTTCTTAATTCATTGTGTTAAATGCATGGAGGCAGTTGTCATATATTTTCATCCTGACTGCAAAGCAGCTGAAAATGGAGCTTCTCGCAGCAGTTTGGCTTCCCTTATAATAAAGTGTGTTGTGGTCGATCCCTCAAGCCCAGAATCCTAAATCATTTTAAAGCACAGATCATCAGTTTCATGAGAAGTAGTAGAGAGTATACATGAAAATTTGAGCCATATTTGAGCATTGCAGGTGGCAAGCCTACTTGAATAGAGAGAGGAGAGTTTGTACAGGAAGTAAGTCTTGCTTATTTCCATGTCAGATTCCCTTATGTTGCGTGTAATAGGATTTATTCATAACCGTCCCTGCTAAACACTTAATCTTGAGCTTCTGCACATTGTCACCAGCAACAAAGGTTCTTGGGGCCGTGTGTAGAGGCTTTTCCTTCTGCTTGTGACCAGGAGTCACAACTACTGGTGTCCCACGCATCATGTTAAGAGCAGTAGGGGAAGTGTCCCACAGTTGGTCAGTATAACAGGGTTTTTCTAGAGGGTGTCTGTAGGGATGATGTGTGAGGCAGGATGAACACAGCTTAGCTCTCCATCTGTAGCTGCTCTGATCTTACCACCACCAGGAGGAACTAACATTCTTTAACTTCTCCACCGATCTTGGCCATGTGGTTTTACCACTTCTTTTGCTAGTGTCTTATAGTAATCCACTCTCAGTCACTGGAGATGAACAAACACCAGAAAACTGATTTCGTAAACTGAAAGCGAGTAGTTTCCTGTCACATAGCTCTTGGAGCTGATAGTGAGCCTTTAGCTATCCAAACCAGGTGGGTAGCACAGGGAAGGAGAGGCAAAGGAATCCCTTTTTAGGAGGAGTTAGCTGTTAGCCTTGCATAGGTGCTGCGTAGAACCTGCCTTCCATGATCCAGCTCTAGAGCAGTGTTGGATGTGGAGGGATAAGTGAGGGGTTGGGGGTTTTTAATAGAGACTGGCAAATTTGAACAGGAAAACTGAGGCACTCCTACATATGTGTTACTGTAACTGGTTTTTGTGAAGAGGCATTGAAATTTACACGGAATTAATCTTTTAGATGGAGTTTTTTAAACTAACACCTCGAAGATAGTGTAAGGTGAGGAAGCCAAGGCCAGATCTGCAGAGGAAGTTCAGCTGAGGCCAGCCAAAGGCACTGACAGATGTTGTAGTCATTGAAGTTCTTTTGCAAGGCAGAAATGGCAGAAAGTGAAAATAGAAATGGAAATACCCTTTGGGATTTTTTGAGGCATTCAGTATTTTTCTCACTAGCGGTATGAGTTTTATTCCATGATCAGATTTGTCTCAAAAGAACTTGGAGAGAGGCAGGACTGCTATTGAGATCTCTTCCCATCGACTCCGAAGTGCTGATGTCAGTGAAGAGTTTTGTCTGACTCTCATTTTGTCATCATCAAGCCTTAAGCTGGGCGTTCTTGTTCATGTGTGATCTGGTTTCAGCAAACTCATTGCTTCCACTTCTCTGAGCAAAACTCCATCGTGTGCATTTTCAGAGAAATCATGGACTTAATTTGGAGACATCCTCCTTGCTGTCCCCTGTCCGGTGCGGGAAGCGCTGTGTTTTTTCCCTGGATAGTGTATAATAGTATGTTTTCATTTTCAGAAGGTCTTGCACCAAGATATTTTTAATGCCTGTTTTCATCTGTGTGTGGCATTTTGTTGACTGCTCTCAGTTTTGATTTTTTTTTTTTCCCCTATTTATTTTTTTGCGGTGATTTTGTAAAGCAGTTTGGAAGCCAGTGCTGAATTCTGTGTTTCTGTAACTTGCTAGCAGTGTAGGATTGGTGTTTCTTGATAATGTCTCTGCAGTTCGGTAATGGAATTGCAACACAAAAGCTTTAACCCTCTCAATAAAATTTGTCAAGGTTCATAAAATTAATCTCAGAGACGAATTGGAGAGACACAATATTGTTTGGAATATCATGTATTTTATTGTTTTTTTCTGTTTAGGAACAGCTTCTGAAGATGGTAAGAAAATATTTTGCTAGACTGACTTATATTTTCAGCTTCATCTTTTCATTGGTACAAATTAAGCTTGAAAAGTAGAACATGGTCTTTCTGGGGCTTTGTGGAGGTGCCTAAGTCCAGATTGCTTATGCATCTAATACTTGGTTGTCATGTAGTCTCTTCAGAGTCCTTTTGCTTTTGTTTCATTTCTCAAGTACTCATCTGCAGTAGAAGTGCCATGGCTTTAACGTTTTGTTTAGCGTAAAAACCAGAGGAGCTTTATAATTTTGCATTTGTTTTTTAAAGCCAGTCTTGTCGTGGAAGATTTCATCCGATGTGTTCATGCTCTGGGAAGCAGGTGCTACTATTACTCATCTCTTTGAGACCTGAGCGTTCATGTTCAAAACGCTGTTAACATTTAAACCTGTCATCAGTAAATGGATGTAGAGACTCCAAGTGAGTTTAACAGTTCATTTGCTTCAGAAGCACAAATTTCTTACACTGATAAAATTGCACCAGGTTCCAAGTGGTTATTTAACATGGTATCGAAATAGTGGCACTCTGTGTTCCCAGGTTTTTGGGCCAGATTCTGAATGCAGTTACATGCCTTGCCGTCTCACAGCACTCGGTGGGAAAGCATTGCTATTGCACAGGGATAACTAGTAGAGTTTGGACTAGTTCATCTAACCGTTCTCGCTAGCATATTGTTTTCTAACAAGTTCAGTGAATAACCTCCTTTATCCTGATTCTCTTATAGACTCTCATCTATGGCTATTCCCTCTACTTGGATGAATAATATTAACTTGGTTGGTCTCCAAATTCTGCTGTGGAAAGCCTAAAGAGACTAGAACTTAATACCAGTCTGTGTACCTAATTCTTCTGGGTCTAGTATTGACTCTAAATGTCTAGAAGATATTTTAATGATGCTGGGTTTAAAGTGGATTACTTGTTGAGCTGCATCTACCCTGTATAAGCTTTTTGGGGTCTGTCCTTGCAACTTGTAAGGATTTGGTTAGTTTTGACTTCATTTTTTCTGTTGCTGCAGAGATTGGCTCAGGAAATGTAGGATATACCTCTACTGTTTTCTTCTATGAATAATCTTTCAGTTACTTACGATTCATCCAACTGGGGTCTTCCTTTCTTTTGCAGTTTCACTGTACATGCTGGGTGTTACGAGGAGCACTGCTAACAGTGCAGAGAAGTTAAACCCAAACCTAAGTGGTTTGGCTTTGTCGAGAGAAGTGAATTGATTGGTTTAGTCCTGTTGAGGAGAGTAGCATTTCCTTATATTGTGTTCTCACTGAGAGGTGCTTAAGCGTACTTGCTCTTTGTAAACTGCTGTGGAAGGCTTGGGAAATCAAGTAGGAGTCTGTGTAGCTGCAGCCAGGCTAATGGTGGAACCTTCCTTAACAGGAAAGCCAGTGTTTAGATTTCTGAGGAGTGAAGTTAGGAAGAAGCCTCGGAACCCAATCAACGTGATTTTTGTAGGTTTCTGACAGCAAAAGTAGAATTACAACCAGAAGTAATCTTGAGAAGACTGTACCTGATACAGCAGCATTAGCATATGCATTGCTTGTTATATTTAATAAACTTCCCTTTTTTTAATGTCATCAGCGTATTGATAGAGGAAGCAAGAACGAGCTAGCCAGAGTCAGGGTGTTCAAGTGATAGTGTAAATCATTTACAGAAACATGCAGCATCGGAGGGGAAGTACTTTGACTCCTCCACTATTAAGTCCTTCAAGGTGTTCAAATTTCTGCTACTTATCCCAAGTGAATCTTCACCAGTTGAGTGACATTACGCTGCTTTTTGATCTGCAGAAACTTAGGAGAGTGTTATTAAGTGCTATTGATGCTTTGCTTTCTACGTTACCGTGAAAACCTGATCTAATGCCTTCTTTTCTGTTCTAGGTCGTGTACGAACAAAGCTTTCAACACCTTCTGTTGGTATTGGCAATTCTAAAACAGATTCAAGAGGACGGAGTAGAACCAAAGTCGTGTCACAGTCTCAGCGTATGTATATTCTATTTGTTAGTTATACCTGATAAAGAGGCCAAATGCTTAAGCATATATTCATTGACCAATGGCTACAGTCAAAGTTAACTTTAAAACATAGCTACATACTGAGTTGTCGTTCTGTGCCTTAGGTTCTTCATCGCCAGACAGCAATGAAGGTATTTTTCAGTGTTTTGGGTCAGTGGTATTTGCATGCTTTTCTAATTCATGTTGTTTTTCTCTGGACAAAAATAATAGGTTAGGTCTTCATTTGCCAATTAAATTAGATATTGGAACCAGAAATGAAAACTAAATCTACCCTTAAATTCTGTCTTCAGTTATAACTTCTCAACATTCTTTTCCCCCCATTTCTGACCTCCCCAACACAAAAGACCAGTTAACTTCTGTGTCAGGCACAAATGAGGCATGGACGAGAAGTACAGAAGAGCGGGTACTCTGAATGGTGTCCTAAGTGTTACCTGCCAGACCTCATTTCTCATTTTTCAAAGAGCCTTATTTTTCAGCCAGACATACCTGTTTTCATTTGAAGCTGGGCACTGCTGTAGCTCTTGGATCTTTTTGCACAGTATTAATGTCTAAAGAGATAAGTTGAATTGATACTGAAATAACTAGATTTGTTTACGTGCGATGATGTGTGAAGATTAAATGCATGAATGCATTTTTACAGCCTTTTATTAGTGTTTCTGTTCATCACTGATGGCTCCAGATAGCTCAATAGAACCTGTCAGTGGGGGAGAACAAGAATTCTGAGATGTTCTAAGGAAGATGCCCAGGCACATAGAAGTGGGCAGGTGGAGGGCAGCTGTGGCACCATGTGCCAGCTTTGAAGTTGCTTTATCTGACTGGAAATTGTCACATCCTTGTGGGGAGCAAAGTGCTCGATGTTTCCATGCTTGGTTACTTCCCCAGCAGATAGTGGGCGAACAGCTTCCTATCAGATTGAAGCTTTTTGCTTTTGTTTTAATAATTGCTGTAACATGGATGCTTTTGTAAATTTAGGTTACAGCTATTCAGTGCTTTTGTTCAAAGATCATTGTATGAAAGACTTGCAAATTTGAATGCTTGTTTTAGGGTTTCAGAAGCCCTTTACTCTCCTACTTTTAAATTGTAACATAAAATAAGTGTCTGTACAATCTGTAGCTCATTGGTTTATTCTTATCTATGGAAAAAAAAATAGCTCCGTTTTTCCCCTCTCCTTTCCTGTTTGGTTGTCAGGTCACTCAGCAACATGTGCAAAAATGACGTTGCAATCTTCATTCAGAGAAAAAGAATGAAATTTCTGAATGGGAACAAATTCTTACTCTTGTCCCTCAGATGAATTTTAAAGAGGAAAATCTGAAATTCTATGCAAGTCTTTTGAGTTGTGCCATTGTGAGTTGGTATTTTGTCATCCACCGCACCTGCAGCTCAGTTCCTTTACTGTCTGTCTCTAAATTAAAGTGAAGTTTTGGCCTTGTGTGTGATTCATTTTTTTTCTGTTCAGCTGTTGAACTTCTTGACCCGTTTTGGCAATGCAGTATTCCTTGAGAGTGATATGGAAGCTACAGTTTCATGTGTAATTGAAATGTAATTCTTCAGTGTTACCCAGTTACTGATTCGAAAGCTGAAGAATTGTAATTTGCTTGTGCAGCTTTGCTTCATCTGCTTTGTGCATAGCATCTGAGTTTAATTCTTCAACTGTGGTAGCTACTTAAAAGCACTGCTTTAACATAACCCCCTGTGGCTTTTTTTTCCTGTGTGAAATGACTAAAGCTTTCTTATTTCCATTTGCCATCCATTTCTTTAATCTGCTCTGCTCCCTCCCTCTTCATGGATTATAAACCCCTACCCTAATCCTGCCTTTACACTTGGTCAGGATCACAGTCTGCTAACCCCATTGGTGGTAAGAGTCTACGGAATTTGTGTACTCATCATTGTTTGATCACCTGTTTGACATCTCTCATTTGAGGATCCTATTCAGCAGAAACTCCGGCTCACTTTTCTCACCTGCTTGGTTGTAATCCTTATTTAGAAGGCAGTAGGGGTGGGAGGTATTGGTCATTTTTGGAATGCCTTTTTTATTAATCCTTCTTTCATCATTCGCTTCCCTTAGACCTGCTGCTGGTGCTGGTACTGATAACAGTGTGCCAGTGCTGCTATCAGCTTTGTGTTTTCAGGATATTAAGCTTCATTTGCTTTGCTTGGGCTTCACAGGTCAGGCTATAAGAAGATAAAGCATTAGAATGAGAGGTTGCATTCCTTCTGTATATTCTGAGACTTGAGTAAGTTTTTCAGGGTTTTGAGCTATTGAATAAAACCTTCGAAATGTCTCCAGCGCAGTGAAGACTTTTGAAGTATTTTAGTTGTTTTAAAGAGATATAAAATACTGGAGGGCAGGAAAAAGGCATAGGAATAGCAGGTCTAAGTTGGAATACCCTGGTATGAAGAAACTGCTTAACCCTGGATTTTTGCAGCCCGGAGCAATTCCACAGGCTTGCCCATTCTTTCTTTTTTGCCATAGAACTTACATTTGATTTCTGCAGGCTGTGTAAGATTTTATTTATCATTTCTGCTGAATAGGCCCATAGTTTGGCAAAGGGATTTTGCTGAATGATCATTTCCGGTTCGAATTCAAACAATGAATCTGAAAGTCTGTGCATGGTACATCGCTTCACTTCTCCCCTCCCCTTCCTCCCAGCACATGGTCTGTTTTGTTTGGGATTTTGTTTCTTTTCCCATATGGTCAAGCTTTAATCAACGTGTGTGGTTCTTTTGAATGTGCCTCATAAGAAGTAACCCATGAAACTCACTTGAGATGTTGCATGTGAAGTCTGTAGATCTGATAGCAGAGCTGTGGGCATACAGTTACCTGGTTATTTGTTAGAGATGACTGAAAAGTTTGTATCTGTATGGAAATAACCTTGGGTTAAAATTATGTTTTCCTTTTTACTTGGTCAGGCTTCTTGAATTCTGCAGTTGGAGGCAATATCCTTATAGCAGCTGGTGGTATAGATGAGTTATAACCAGAGAAGAATGAATTCCCTGATAGGGCTTAGGACTTTCATTTCCTGTAGCTGAAATATCAAAGTGAGGGATCAAGACCAGTTTCTGACAGCAAGTGCAATGTGTTGAAGATTCGTGGCACTCCATAATGTACAGTTTTGATTAATAACAATATGAGATTCTTAAATATGTCTTGATCAGGTTCTTTAGCTTGTTTAAAACCAGTTGAAGATTGCTATTTGAGTCTGTGGGATAACATCCTCAAAAATGAACAGGAGCACTTTAATAGTCTTCAGTGACATTTTATTTAGCTTCTCAGATGATAATGCTTGAAGACCCCATGCTTTGTAAAGCAAGAGAGGAGAGGTTAAACTTTAGGAAAAATATATTATTGTGACATTGGTTGCATCGGAAGAGCTGGATGATTATGACATCGGTAGCTTAAAGTTGCTCCCTTTAGCTTTTTAGCAGGTTTTGGGGGTTGTTTTTTGTTTGGGTTGGTTTTCCTCTTTTCTTTTTTAATGGAAAATGTGATTAGAGTTCACGTCAGAGACTTTGGAACTGTTGATAAAGACTAGAAATACTGTGCATGGTTTCATAAGCGTATTTAGCCCTAAATACCATGTCAAGCGCTTCCTCGAGTTGATAGTTTTACCTTCCTTGTATGTAGTGCTCTAAGAACTCGGAGAGAGGTATTTGTTTCACATTTGTACCCTGTCAGTTTACCAGACCATCTCAGTCTACCACCACTTCCCTACTAACTTGAAGCATTTCTTTTCCTTTTCACCACAGCTGTGTATCTTCTCTCGCGGTTACTTACATTTGTTCGTTTTGCCTTCAGCTGGCAGTAGATCTGGCTCTCCTGGAAGAGTGTTGACAACAACCACACTTTCCACTATGAACACAGGAGTGCAGAGGGTGTTAGTGAATCCTGCAGCTGCCCAGAAACGGAGCAAAATCCCACGAAGTCAGGGGTGCAGTAGAGAAGCAAGTCCTTCCCGATTGTCAGTAGGTAAGAATCATTGAATAACTTGGTTTCTTTATAGCCCATCTTACTGCAAGTGCCAGATAACTTGCAGCTTGTGTTTGGTTGTAGGTGGGTGATAAAACTGGAATGCATATCAATAAAAATCTAAACCATGCCTATTTTCTGAGGCTGCTCTTCACCAGGTCTAAATTTAAGCTGAACCTTCAAATTTTTGCCATTTATTTGTCAGAATGCAGTAGTAGTTCTTTTCCTCACCTCCCTTTCTTCCTTCTCTTTCCTTTTCTTCACTCGCTATCCCTACCCCCAAAATACCCACATCCATTGAATGAAAGTGTGATACCATCTTGAAAAGATTACTTTGTTCATTACTTCTGTGTGTTCTTTGCATGTGTGCTTGCATGTGTGTATGTATATTTTATTGGTAGAAAAATGAGTGCCATATGCCTTAGGCCTCATGGCATAACCTGATTATTACAATCAATATTACTGAGGAACATCAGTTGATGTTAATGGTGGTGCTGCTGCTCTTTGGTTTATATTTTGATTTTTACTTTACCTGCATTCGTTTTCTGTGTTCTGTCTTTGGAGAGCTGTGGGGTTTTTAATTTGTGTTACTGTTGCTCAGCTTGAGCTGAGTACAGATTCTGAATCAGCACTCTCTTCAGATTTTTTCCATCCTTGTTTCCTCTTCATCCTTTTTAAGAGGTCTTTCAGCCATTCATTCAGGAGTTGGTAAATCCCCATTTTGAGCCGTATGAAGCAATAACTTCATTGAGTGGGCTACATGTAGTATGCTCCAGCACAATCGGGCGCGTGGAAACAGCTATGACTTAGAATACAGCGTAATCATCAGTGTCTGTTCTGAGAGATGCGTCTTTGATCTTACTTCAAAACCACAATTGCATTAAAACTGCAACTTTTCTTATGTCTTCTCCCTTCTGTGCCGCTGTTTGTCTGTACCCTGAATCATACTAGCACGAGGCAGCCGCATTCCTCGCCCTAGTGTGAGTCAGGGGTGCAGTCGGGAGGCCAGCCGTGAAAGTAGCAGGGACACGAGCCCTGTCCGCTCTTTCCCACCCCTGGGTAAGTACTCTCTGCCCCTTGTCCTGCATGGCTGTCCCTGCCCTTCATTACTACTCCTAACAAGTCCCTGCCTCCTTCATTTAGCTTATAGCCAGCCACCATTGTTTTCCCTTCCCTTGGCTCACTCACCACTTCCTTCCATGGAGAGCTGACCAATGTGTGAATGGGTTGAACACTTGAAAAACAAAGGCTTTGCGAGTGTTAGTCTTTCCTTAAATCCCACGCTTGGAAAGGTGTGTGATGCGCAGCATCTAGGTACCTTTTGTGAAAGGGCAGTTCTGCTTTTGGAAGGGCGTTTTGAAACTCTAAGTTTCTCTCATTCCTACAGCACTCATGGCTTGGGTGCACTTAGGTAATCCATTTCTCAGGGACCTCCTGAAGCAGAGTACAGCGTGGCTCTCATCCCCTGCCTGTCCCTGCACCAGCTGCTAGGGCCTGCTGCTGTTCAGAGTTGCTCTTTAGCCAGTGAATCATTTTGGTGTGTAAGAAGAAAATATGCTTCATTTTATGTCATCTCAGCTGTAGTGTCATCACTGTATTATGTGTAACAAGAAAATACTCCTCATTTTATGTCTCCTTAGCTATAGTGTCATCACTGTATTATATGAAAAAATAGGAGAATTGTAACTTTATGCTGTTCAAAGCGAGTAAATACAATGGTGCAGATGCAGGACCAAATAGCTGGAGCAGTGTTAGGAAGCTGCTTTCCATTTTGGAAAAGCAAGCAGTGCACATAGCATTGTTCCTTGTACAAGTAGATGAACAAAGTACCATTCTGAAGCTTACTTTTAATCTGTGTGGAACAAGTGAGAAGTCGTTGAGGCAGGAGCTGTTCTTCAGTAGAGAAGAAGAGGAATCAGGATCTTTGGACTTTCATGCGTGTGCAGCTGCGTTCAGTCTGTTTTTCTAGAGCTGCTCTGAGTACAAGTTTTGGTTGCACTTAGTGTTTCAGCTTGTAGGCCTGACAAGTGAAGGATTTTGCAAGGTTGTTGAGCTGTGTCTGTTCCTGAAAGTCACAGTAATGAATGTGCTGAATGTCAGTAAGACACAGGAGCTTTGGTTTACACTTATTTTGACATAGGCTTAGGGAAGCTCCTCCTCTCTACGTATCCTTGTCAAGGTCGCTAGGAAGTCAGTAGTGAAGGTTGATTAAAGTCTTACTGGGTTTGTGTGTTTTGGGGTTTTTTGTTATTTGGTAATGCAAAACTCTGTACAATTGTATCTGAAACTGATCTTTTGGGGTGTTATTTTCATCTGAGTTAGTCTTCAGTATGTATCCCTCTTCTTTTGTTCGTTCGCGTGTAGCTTGCAGTTAATACTAGCTGTTAAACATAGTCTGAAATAGGAAGTCTCTGGTTTCTATCTCAAATTGAGGCACCCAACTGTATTCCTAATTAGCATTGGAAGTCTATTGTGGTCTGCTAAGTCAGTATGCTTCCTGTCAGCCATGGGTTCATTGGCAAAGTACAGATTAATTAAATGAAAGCTGTTTCAATAACTAATGCTAATCTGCTCAGATACTGTTTAATTGGGAAATAAAATTAAAAGTGGACAATATGCAGGGTCCGACCGTTAGTAAACTCATGGTCTTCCCCAAAACACAGCTGGCACTGTTGTACTACACACACAGCTTTGTTCCTTTTACAAAGGAGGCTATTTTCCAGATCTTATTGTGTTGCTTTTGCTAACCTACAGCTTGACTTCAGTTGCATCCGTGTGACACCTGATTTACATCTCAATTTTGATCAAATGCTGCTTGTTCTACGGAGTCTGTGTGAAACTAATACCATAAAATGGGTCTTTGGGACCAATGCTACTTGAGGTTTTGTCTTCAGACATCAGAGCAAGTACCTATAGAAATGCAATAGATTGGATAGTCTGACAGCGCAGGGCATGCAAAGTAGCATGTGTAGGAATCCAGTGTTACTAAGAAAAACAGCCAAGCAGCAGCCGTACCAGGAATATATGAGGCTTCCTGGGGTCTCTTCCATTATGAGTTATTTGAGTGGTTTTGAGTGTCATTCAGTGTTTGTTGGAGCAGTTTTGTCTCATGAGATGCTATTAACTTCTGTCAAAAATACTAAATACCATGTTTTTCAAGGGTAGAAGATGAAATAAGGCAAATTCAGGTCTATGATTGTAGCTAGAGACAGTTTTACGTGGGGTTGGAAGGAGGAGTGTATTCTGTAATGTGTTTGATTCTCAGCGCAGCAATGTTGCTTTGGGATGCTAAGCCCTTTTGGGGCGAATGATGACCCAAATGCCACACAATTGCTGCTCTGTATGCGCTTGTACGAAGTGTTTGTCATCTCACATCTCAGTATCAGATTATAACCTGAGGGGATACCACCACTCTTGAAAAGCAAGGGATTAGCCATTTAAATGGATTTTTTTGTTACATTCAGTTAAATATCAGATTAGTGTAACTTTCATATTTTAGCTAAGAAATTAGGTGATTTTGAGCCCATTTAAAATCTTATTCCAATTCATTTGTTAAAAACCACCGCAACAAAAGTCAGTGCTGGCACAATTTCTGCCATTTGAGGGGTACAAAGAATATTCTGGAGAATATGGTTTGGAATAAAGTATGTTCAATCCAATATAGCGCTTCCTTTTACTGTCTCACGAACTTGACCAGCGTGCTTCGAATCTCTACGGGGGCAGGATCACCTTGGATTCCGTGCTTGAAGTTTGGATTTTTACTTGTACCTTTAATTTTCAGGGCTTGGTGATGGAAAGTAGTTGAAAAGGTTTATCCCATTATTGCTTGTGTTTGAAGCTCTATCAGCCTTGACACCTCCGGTTTGACACCCTCTGTCCTGTCTCCTTTTCCATGCTGCGATGCGCTCCTAAAGAACCAAGGACTCCACAAAGCATTAGTTGCAAAGTAGAATTTCCTAGATAAACAGTTTCATTTGGGTTTAGTTTGAAATGAAATACTTTGCTATGCCTTATGTAAGGAGTAGAAAATTTCATGTGGAAAACCCACAGTGCTCTTCCTGGGACCTCTCCAGGACTTTGCATTATTTTGGTTGAGAGGTGTGCTTCCCAAATGGGATTTGGTCTGTGTCAGGGTAATCTGATTCAGATTGGACTCTTGCATTGTCAGTGTTCATCAGAGTAGAGAATTATGCATGGTTTCTACTTATACTATTTCATGTATCCAAAAGGTGCAAAATACTTGTGTTTATAGTTGTTTATTGTTCATAACAGTCTGTTCGGGGTTTATGTCACTGTGGGTGGATATTTGAATTCAAGTTGAGATTGTCAAACCTACTTTCGTTGGCATGGCTGTTTTAACTTGAGTGAACTGAAGCAAGAAGATAAATTGTTGGGCATACGTTGTATTTAAAAATACGTGGTTTAAGAAAAAGATACTGGCAATGTCTTTAGGGTCTCTGAAAGACCAGTTTTATGCAAGTGCCGGGAGGAGAGCGCTCAGTTTTCTTCAGAGCCCTTCAGGATCTTTGGTTCCTGCTTTCCCTAACTGTAAGGAATCGTAACGAACAAGTAACATGCATGTTTCAATTTCACATTTGGTTTATTCCAAGCAAATAATACCCATGTGAAATATGAGTAGCATGAAGTTGGTTTAAACCTTTAATTAAAATTGATTTTAGCTTTCATTCCACGTGGTGGTGAGTTTTAACCGAGGTTGACTTACCTGCACATAGGCAGGAGCTCAATTTTACACAGGCTGTCAGCTGCCAGCCCAATAGGTTCATGCAAGAGGCCCTGGTTGCAGGTGATGTGTGTAAGCACGTAGAACTGAGGTAACTGCAGTAGAAGACCAGTATCAGTGGAGCTGTTTAGATGTTGCTGAGGATTCTCTGTGTGTTTGTGTGCATGTGTCCACGCATCTTTTCTTTAAACATATTCGCTTTTAATATGCTGTTTAATCTTTTAAATTTAAAAAGAAAATCATGCATGAAATGTCCACTGTACCTGAACCCATATAATTCTGTGTAATCATGTTCTGTATGATCAAAGAACTTCCCTGGAGCTTTTTCCTTCTGTGTAATGCTCAGTTGCTTTTGCTAAAGCTGAGTCTTTTTTATAAGTATTCTCTTGTTCATCTAAACAACTATTGCAGCACTCTGATTCCATGGTAATAGACAGGGTTTATATGATCCTGTTATTGCAGCTTCCAGACATCACTCGAGATCCACTGGTGCCCTCTACGCTCCTGATGCTTATGGGGCTACAGGTGAAGGATGAGTACACTTTGCTGTCATCTGTGCAGTCATCCTGCATATTTTTTTCCCCACCCACTTGGTTATTCTCATAGTTGAGTTTTTTTAAAGCATTCTTTATATTAATTTGAGTTTCGTGGTTTTAGTAATCCAGGTAGTTGTGTTTATGTTGCTAGATTTTGTCTCCAACCCCCCCCCCAGCGTTAATCATTTTCTTCCTTAACAACAACCATTTTCTTTTTACTTTCAGAAGACCCCTTTTTAGTTTTCCGTTTTTCAGTATGTGTAGAGCTTTCTTTATGCATGTAGTTTTCTAATCAGCGCTCTCAATAGCCTTCCCATTCCATTTGCTTCCTTCTAAAATGAAAACAAAAACCCAAAATGAAGAAGACCTTAAAAAAACCCCCAACTAATAAAAAAGGTTCTTTTGGTTAAAACCATTGTTTTGTGGGATTTTTCTCCCCCCGTGGTACTAGATTAGAATATGTGCATATGACTTTGCTTTTTACTTCATTTCTTACTTTTCGTTGCACCGCTAAAGACTTCAGAATGGAAATAACCACTATTTGAGGCACAACATAATTCGTTAGAAATGTTCAGCAAATGCTTTTCTTCTGCTTGGGTTTTTTTTTTTAAGAGAGTGTGATATTAATGTCCCATATTCCTCTCCTGACTGAATTCTTTCTGTTCATTTTTGTTCTTATAGCAGGTTCCAGCTTTGGAATTAGTCAGTCAAGTCGACTGTCATCATCAGTCAGTGCTATGCGAGTTCTGAACACGGGTTCTGATGTGGAAGAGGCAGTAGCAGATGCTTTGGTAAGAATCTCACACTTGACTCTCACAGCATCAAAGAGTAGTTTGGGTGGGAAAGGACCTTAAGATCATCCAGTTCCAACCCCCTGCCATGGGCAGGGACACCTCCTGCTAAACCATGCCACCCAAGGCTCTGTGAACCCGGCCTTGAACACTGCCAGTGATGGAGCATTCACAGCTTCCCTGGGCAACCCATTCCAGTGCCTCACCACCCTCACAGTAAAGAATTTCTTC
>JAOEHY010029964.1:0-10901 GCA_025447955.1 Psilopsiagon aurifrons | reverse complement strand
CTCTTCTCTGAGCCCCCCCCTCAGCGCTGGGGCAGGCGGGGTCCATCTGAAGGTCGTAGGGATGCGCCTTAAGAATAACCCTGGGAGAAGGGAAAGAGGGAACATCCCGGTCCTGAACAAGAAACTTTGGGAAGGGGGTTTCCACCCCCCCCCATTCCTGCCTTCGGGAATCTCTCCCAGCTCCAGCCCCTGTGGGGATGGGCAGGGGAAGGCGCCAGCCCTGTGCTGCTCCCTTTGCTGCGCAGCCTTCGCTCCTTTCTGTCCGGGTTCTTCCCGGTTTTCCCGGCCCTGCTCATGGATGGGGATTTCCGAGTCTCCAAAGGGAAAACGTCTGCTGCTTCTCGTGGCACTTCCAAAACTGTTGCTCCCCATCGCGGGCACAATGGGAAAACCCTCCATGGGGGCCCCCTGCCTGCACGCTGCCTGCACGCTGCCTGCCCTCGCTCTTCATGGAAGCCTTTGGGGTACCCAGGGTGGCTTTGCAGGGTGCTGGGTGACGCTCTATGGAAGGGATCCCATAGGAGGAGAAGCAGACGATGCCTTCACCATGCAACCAGAAGGGAATGGTAGAGCACGGGGTGGGGGGAGGCAGGCTGCCCCCTCCTCTGCTCTTCAAGAGGAGCCCCAGGGCCTGGCTGCTCACCAGCGAGCTGCTGCATCCAATGACCCAAAGCTCTTCCTTGCCCTCCTGGAGGTCTGCTTTGGGGGTGCTGTGGGTTGGTACCTGCAGGGTGATCCCGGCTTTCCCGGAAGCCAAAGTCCGTGCCCAAAGAGGCAGATGCAGTTTGGTGCTTCCGAGGATGCTGCTGAGGTGCTGTGGAACGTGAAGTGTGTGAATCACTCTCCTGAGCAGTGATGGGTGCCGGGGCTCCCGGTGATGCCGCTCATGCAGTGTGGTTTATGCAGCCCCATATTCCGATGTTCCCCTTCCCTATCGATCCAGGGAAGCCCGAGCTCCATCGGCAGCTCCCCCCCAATCCCTGGGTGAGTGGCGCCGTGCCAGTGTCCCCAGCACCCACGGTGGGCACAGGGTGGGCTGTGTGGATGCTCGCTTCCCCCATTTTCCCCCTTCCCCATTTGAGGAATCCTAGTTGCTGGTTAGTGGATGGTGCCACAGGCGGAGGCTGTTGTTCAGGATAATTAGGCAGGAAAGGTTCAATGGGCTTGTTAAATGCCAGGGTGGGAGGTGCTGGGATGCTCCTGGGGACCACAGGGGCCTGAGGGAGAGAAGAGGCTGCTTTCCCCCAGGTGCTCCATGGGACATCGAGCATCCCCAAACAGAGGGGACCAAGACCTCTCCCCTCCTCTTCACTGATGCTTTTAGATCACTCGGTCTCGTTGGACACAGTTTTGGCTTCTCCCTGTTTCATCCAGGTGGGATTCAGTGATTTGGCACTGACCTGGTGCATCCCAGCTGGCTGCTGTGTTATGGGAATGCCCAAATGGGATAGGGGATGGATTTGGGGACCCCTGGGGTAACGCACACCCTGGTCCTGCCAGGGAGCCCTTCTCTGGAGCGGGACCTGGAGGATCACTGCACTGCAGGGACTGCGCACTGTCCCCGGCCTCAGCGCAGGGACCCGGATTGCTGGAGTGTTTGGGAACAAGTCTCCGGGAACTCAGCGCTTCCCTTTCATCTCTGATGGCTTCGACCCCTCTTGGCCTTGGTTTGGGGAAGCTGGGATTGGTCCCATGGGAATGATTCCCTTTAACCCTTGGGTGTTCCGTGGGACAGGAGCTGCTTCTCCCGCTCCTGGCAATGGGTTTTCCAAACAGTGGCCTGGACACGTGGGCTTGGTTTTGTCTGGAAACAACAAGGAGCTCACCCTGCCCATTCCTGCTGTCCCCATCTCCTGCCTCATCCCTTCGGAGCCGGCTATGGACCACTCTGAGAGGATGAGATCTGGTCCTGTTTGGGGATCCAGGCAGCCCTGTGGAGAGGAGCCCCTGCATCAGTTGTTCTCATGGCTGGGGGTGAGCTCAACCCCTTATTAGACACCTGAGAATCCAAGAGCGGGTAATGTTCTGTGCAGCTTGGAGGTCTGGCTGCTCCCCACCCCACAGACCAGCGGGGTCACTCCTTCCTCTTCCTCCTCCTTCATGCAGGCCCTTGGTGGGGATGCTGGTGGCCAAGTGGTGTCCAAGGTCCGTTTGGGGACAGCACAGGCAGAGCAGACAGCACTGCCCATGTTAATTAGGTGCTTATTCATTAAGTGCAAGGGGCTGATGAGCTTTAACCCCAAGAGAGACCCATGCACTGGGCCATGGTGAGGTGCTGGGGGAGTGGGTGCATCCCTTGGGATGCTGGGGATGGACACATCGCCATAGCTCTGGCTGCTGGCCGAGCCATGACCTTAATTGGGGATCAACTCATCACCTTAATTACTGAGAGCATCGATTAGCTGTAACCTTTCCATGGTTCCTGGCTGTTCATGTCCCTGTTCCTGTCCCTGTGCCTGCTGGGGCTTTGCCCAGCCTCATCCTGCTCCTCCTCGTAGGGAGCAGAGAGGTGGTTCTGATGCACTCCTGGATTTCTTTCCGCAGGGGGAGGGTGGATGTGGTCTGGCATCCGCTGCTCCTTGCAATTCCCCAAAAACCACCTTGGCTCCGTCCATTGGGATGAAGGGGAATGCGGAACCACAGATGCCCCGTGGTGCTGCAGAGGTTTGGGGTGGAGCATCCCCCTGCGGAGCAGTTGGGGTTTTAGCATCCTGGTGCTTTGGGGGCTGCTGTTGCATTGTGTGCTGTGTAAAGAGCTTGCCAGGACTCAGCATGCCTCTCGGGGTGGCTGGATTTGAGCCCCCTGGTGTCCCTACAGCCCTGTCCTTAGGCACATCCCGGCTGTTCCCATCCAGCTCTGCTCAGCACCACCTCCTTCCCCTTACAAGCAAGAGGAGAAGGATCCCAGAGCACCTCAAAGGGCGCAGGGTCCTTCAGCCACTGGTGCAGGCAAAGGGGAGGTTAAATGCCCAAGTGTCCAGAAAGCTCCTTTTCCCCCTGGGAGAGCATCCGGGAGACGCGCGGCAGCCCTGGGATACAGCAGCCAGGCCGGGGGAATGCCTGTCCCGGCACAACGTGAGCTGGGTACAAAACGGGGCCTCCCAGTGCGGGGCTGTGCTCTGGGAGACGGAGCCATTCCCTTCCTGAGCCTTCAAAGGCTTTAGAAGAGTTTTAGGTCAGGGATTAGATCTGCGGTCCCCATCCCGCTCAGTTTTCCCTGTGCTTGGGAGCAGGGCAGGGATGCGAGGTCCGAGCGCATCCTCGCTCCCTGTGTGGCTCTGGGTGTGTTCTTTGCTTTTCTTCTGCTCCCTGATGTGTGAACCCATCACTGAGCATCTCTGCAAACCCATCCCCAACGCTCAGGAGATGGGGAGCGAAACCCCCTTCAGCACAGAGCTTGGCATCCCGTGTGCAGGGGGGTACCTTCGCTGGAGCTGCGGCCCTCAGCATCCTCCCTGCTCTGGTGAACGCCTGTGTAAGGCTCCTTTGGCTCAGGAGCTGCTGCAGAAGGATTGATCCTGCAGAAAGGGCAATGCTGCTGAGCCTCTCATGGGCAGACAGGAGCCGTGCTGCTGGTTTCCACCCCAGCCCCAGCGGAAGATGCTCGTCCCTCCCCATCCATGCCCCTGGAGACACAACACGTGTGCGTGGAGGGAGGAGCAGCGGCTGCTGGCGAGGATTTCCCAGCTTTTCCATCCTCACTTTGTGCTTTTCCATGTTTCCTTGATGCAATGCGTTAAGATGGGGGCAATGATTCCCTTGGGAAGCACCCAATGGTCCTTCGCCTCCCTGGGCCTTTCACAAGCGGAGGTGGCAGGGAGGGAACAGAGAGCTTTTGTATCATCCTTCCCAGTTAATTCACTTATTTATGCTGGAGTTTCTCGTGAAAAGCTCCTGAGCATTCCATGACCTTCATAAGCAAAGCACAGGGCAAAGTCCCCTCTTTGTGCCCAGCCCCACGGGGCAGGATGGGAGCTGCTGGAAGCGAAGGCAGGGGGATGGATGCGGCCAGATCCAGGCAGAGGAGCTAAGCCTGGCTGCAGCATCTGCCCTCCCCAAAATGTGCCTGTTTGGGCCTTGCTGCAGTTAGGAAGGAGTGGGATGGAGCCTGGTGTTGGGTGGGTGACACAGGGATGCTTCTGTTTCCTCTGGGAAGGTGAAAGCATCTTTAGAGCTGGTTCTTTCAAGGCTTCTTGCTAAAAATGACTCCAAAAGTTCATTCTGGTCCTGGCTAAACCAGCACTGAGCCCTGCTGGGGCAGCGCATGTGATGCATTGAGCAGATGGGAGGGATGGCATCGATTTGGGGGTGAACCGCAATGCTCCCCACCCTGGGAGTGATGCTTCCCGAACCTCACGTCCCCCTTTTCCACATCAGCATCCCAGAACAGGCGATTGCAGCTCTCTTGGGCCTGGCTCTGTTTGTTCTGCTCCTGCCCAGGCGTGTGTTTACATCTCTGTGGCCACGATGCAAAGCATCTCCCTCCCTCGGAGCAGCTTGGCCGCGGCTCAAACTATTCATTTCAAGATAAAAATAACAGCAACAACCTCAGGGCTGCTGCTTGGGCTCGGCCAGAGGCGAAAGAGGGGCTGCTGGAGCAAGAAGGGGGCAAACCAACTCAATATAGGGACAGGCACATGTCTCCGTGGCTGCAGCCCTGATGTGGGGCCCATTGGGGCAGGGGAGGCTGGGGCTGGAGGGAGTCCCATTGCAGGAGCACAGTTGTTGGCAAAACAGTTCATTTGCCAAAACACTGTTTTCCAGAGGAGGAGGAGGAGGAGGGGGGGAATGAAGCTGCTCCAGGAGCCGCATTGGTCGGGCTCAATAGCTGCTGAGCAAAGGGCATGTGGTCCCAAGCCTGGGTTTGGTGCGGTGTGGAGTGATGCTCGTGTTAGCGATGTCAAAAGTCCATCCCCGGGCTGTGTTTTGGGGGAAGGGAGTGGGAGTTTGGGTTCAAAATGAGCATTTTTTTTGGATAAAAATCTGATTTATTTCATATTCTCTGCAAGGGAAGTGGGAACTGAACAGAGGCTCCTGTGTTCCTCTCCCACCCCAGAGCAGTTTTCCCTGCAGAGGCAGTGATCGATGCTGGCGTAGAGCATGCAATGAGCTTTACTACCCCAACCTAGGTATAAGGTCCACCATTTCCAGTTCATTTAAGGCAATTTTGGGTCCAGTGGACTCCTAATAACTTTTCTAGGTGTTTTCTGTCCTGGGGATGTCTGTTGTGTCCAGTGCTGCCGCGGGGAAACCTCTCCGTGAAGATTAATCAGAGGAAGCTGGAATAATGCATTTTTCCTCCCAGTTTGGAAGCTTTTTGTCCAGTAGCATCATCCATCCTTTAATATTCAGTCTCCATGCGTGCTTCCATGTGTGTTTGCTCCATGTGAGGTGAAGATGTTGTGGGAATCCCCTGCCATTGGTGACTGTTTAAGAGCCAGAGCTGAGTGTCACAGGAGGAGGTGCTTATGGAGAGCATGGGGAGGAGGAAGGGACGGGCGCCTCAACCTCCCCAAGCCCTGGCTCTGGCCCAGTGGAAAAACCCGGAGCTGCCAGGTATTTGTTGATGAACCGGGATGGGTTTTATGCAGCTCTGGTGGGAGCAGCTCCGAGTGAGAGCTTCCCTTTTTTGGAGGTGCTGGGTCACATCCGCGTGTCCCCATCCATGGCTTTGGGGTACTTGGGTCCCCAGCCGGCATCACCACTCCCTTTGGCACCGTCTCCTCCGGGATAAATCACAGAATTCCAGACTGGTTTGGGTTGGAAAGGACCTTAAAGTTCATCCAGTCCTAACCCCCTGCCATGGGCAGTGACACCTTCCGCTAGAGCAAGTGGGATAGCCTGGTGTTAATTAGCCTGGTGTTAATTAGGGAGTGTGCTGATATGTATTTGCTAATGGGGAAATCAGGGTGTTGAATGAGGACCTGGGCATCAGAGGCATCAAGTGGAATGAGCTGCGATGAAATAAGGCCCTGTGCTGGGTTTTGTGGCTGCGGGGCATCATCACCATCCCACCGGACTCACTGGGTACCCACTGGAGATGCTGGAGCTGCCCTTGGCTGGGGTGCTCTGGTGAGTGGAGCCGCCGAAAGCAGCTTCCACCATCTGTGATGGGTTGTTTCTGTTCACCAAAGTTTGGGCTCGCTTTGCAGATGACCAACATCATGCTGCGTCTGTAGCAGCCAAAATAAGACCCACAAACAGGCTGCAATGCGGGGATTTCAGTTGATATGAGGAGAAGAGGAAGAAGAAACCTGGACAGGCTCTGCATGCAGCAATCCAGCTCCAAATGAGCCCAAATCCAAGAGGAAATTGCAATTATACCAGCTATAAAGAGAAGGCACCAGGCAGGGTCTGACGGGAGCAACAGCTTTGTGTCCTGCCTCCCTCCCAGCAGAGTTGAGAGAGGGTTTGGGTTTAAACAGTGACTTTTTGGGGCTGTCTCCTCAGCGTCAGTCCCTTCCAGCCTTTGTGCACTTGGGTTTTGTGCTGAGCTAAAAGCAGCAGGATAGGGACCGGGGGGGATGCACCCCATGGCCTCCTCTGTGTGACTGAGAAGTGTGTGGTAAAAAGAGCGTTTCTGGTTTGGGTTTGCATTGGTTTCTTTCCAAGGAGCTTTTTGGCTGCTGGTCCTGTCAGCCTGGTGCGATGCTGAGGATGCGGCTGGAGCCATCCTGGCTGTAAAGCACCCACTGGGACAGGAGAGGGTCCCAGGGACCCAAATGGGGGCTTTTCCTTGTGACCCAGCTCCAAATTCCCCATTTCTCTTGCCAGCTCCAGTGGGAGCAAAGAATGCATCTGCTGCAATTCCCGAGGGCTGTGCATCCCAGTGCTGTAACCCCTGCATGAAAAGCAGGACTGAATCCATGCCGGGCAGCTCCATAATGCTGGTGGTGCTGGGACAAGGAAGGGATCGGTTGCTTATTGCTTTCCATGGGATAGGATTTGGGGGCAAAGCCCCCACACTCCCAACCTGCCCCTCATCCCATTCTCATGCCGGTGGGGTTTTGCATCCCTCTCCCCATCTCTCTCCCTTATTTTCCCTCCTCCAGCCAGAGTGTTCTGCCTGATGGGCTGTATTAAAGTCAGGACGTGAGCCGGACAAGCTGCCAGCAATTAGGCTGGGGCCTCCTCTAGCAGTGTGAAGGAGCATGGCTGGGGCCAGGCTTTGGGGAGAAGGGACCATTTCCTCCCTCCTATTCCACTTTGGATGCTCAGAGCAGGTGAGGGCAGCGTGGGGTGAGCTTCCCTTCCCATGGGAGATGCTGTTGGTGAAATGGGTTGGGTTCAGAGCCTGGGTTTTTGGATGGGAGCCTCTCAGCTCTCTGTCCTCTTTGCCCCATCCCTGGCAGTGTTCAAGGCCAGGTTGGATGGGGCTTGGAGCAAGCTGCTCTAGTGGAAGGTTTCCCTGCCTGTGGCAGGGGTTGGAACTGGATGAGCTTTGAGGTCCCTTCCAAACCAAGCTGGGATTCAATGATTCTAAATCTCTCCCCAGCAGATGAGCATCCCGAACATTCTCTCCCACAGCAGTGCAAGGCACCAGTGGTTCTGGGGCTGATTGGAAGCTCACCCAGCACCCACTCCCCTGCATCAGGCATGGGCTGGATCCCACCTCTCCCGGTGCAATTCCAGCTGCTGCCAGTGAGTGCAATCAGTTTGCCTCCAGCTATAAATATCTCACAGAGCAGCAGAGCTCCCAAAGGGTTTAGGCACTATCTATAGTTTCCTGCAGTGGAAAGACATCTTATCTTGCATGGGTGGTGGGATCCCCCTCTAGGAATGGAGGGGAAAGAGATGACACAATGGTGGAGAATGATGACTTTCCATGTGGATACGGGGCTGGACCCTCTCCCTGAGGCCATTGTCCTGATTCTTTTGCACCCTGGCAGCACCGAATTGCTCCGCTCCGGGTCTTGCTTATGCCGAGCATCAGTAGAAGTTGCTGTCTGAGCGCAGAGGAAAGGAACATAAAACATTTATAGCCCTTGAAAATTGCCAAGGAAATGTCTGTCTGTTAAAATAGTGGAGCAATTAGAGGGGAAAACAAGATCACCAACCCAACAACACGCTTTGTGGTCCAGCTCTTTTCTGAGTGCTTCCCATCCTCAGCTGGGGCTGCAGGCTCCGCGCCTTCTCCTCTCCCACCACTGTGGCTCTGGAGGATGGGACAAGGTCTAACCCCCCTCCCATAACCCAACCTCCTCCAGCTCCAACCCCTGCCATTGCAGGGACACCTTCCATAGAGCAGTTGCTCCAAGCCCTGTGTCCAACCTGGCCTTGAGCACTGCAGGGATGGGGCAGCCACAGCTTCTCTGAGCACCCTGTGCCAGCGCCTCAGCACCCTCACAGGGAAGAGCTTCTGCCCAAGAGCTCATCTCCATCTCCCCTGTGGCTGGTTAAAGTCGTTGCCCTTGTCCTGTCCCTGCAGGCCCTTGGCCAAAGCCTTGACTTAAAATGAAAGGGCACCGAGAAGTTAATTGGGTTCCTTCTTCTTTCTGGTGTTTGCAGCAGTGCTGGAGCAGGGTTGGTGCCGCCTGAATGTCTCTGGATGTTGTTAATTAGGGAAGCTCCGAGCTTGAACTTCCCCAAATGCCTTGGACAAGTGCAGAGGGATTTATGGTGTGTGAATGATCCTTTCCTGGGCTGTGGTGGGGGTGAGGATGGGGTAGGGGGTGAGGGAAAACAGCCGCTCCTACAGAAACAGGCCAAATCCTGCCATAAGGGGAATGTTGATGGTACTTTGCTTGACTCAGTGTCTTCCAAGGGAAAATGATCCCCATTTCCCCACCGGGCAGCAGGATCAAGCTCATTTGCTCAAGCCTTGCACTTCCCTGCCTAAAAATCAGTGCTTTGGTGGCTTTTCATGGCTTCTCCTTTCCTTCTGCAAAGGCATTAACCTGGCCGAGGACCAGAGCTGCTGCTTTGAGGCAGGAAGATGGAGGTTGAGGACCCACTGTGGTTGAGGTGCTCCGAGGGTTTGCCACCCTGGATGCGTGGCTCTGGGCATGGCATGGCTTGAACCTTGCTTGTATGGGAAAGAGGAAGGAAAAGGCCAGGGGGAGGAATCTGAGGAGGAAGAGCAGCTCTGGGTGACCTGGGTGATGGTGCTGGGGAGCAGTGGGTCCTGCAGCAGCAGGACATGGAACACCTCCTTTTTCTGGAGCCGGTGGTTGCACGGATTGTAGGAAAGTGGGATAATGGAAAGATCCTGTTGTGGGGAGAAGGTGTCCTGGGTTGACCTGAAAACCGAGGGTCAGTTGGTGTTTCAGGCTAATGAATGGCTGGAATTTCTGAGTGCTTTAGCAAGGATGTGCCTTTCCGATGCCATCACCCCAGCAGTGAAACCTAGAACAGAACACCTTCCTCTTTAGTGAAATTGAAACTTTGGGTCTGTTTCCTTCCCCCAATGGGCTGTGAGAGCTTCTCAGGGTCTTATTTTGCAGCTTTCCTGCTTATTTAAGACTGGAAATGCTTTTCCAAGCACAAGGAATTCCTCGTCTTGTGGAGCTGAGACTTGGAGGAAAACACGGTGCGTGGTGGGAGATGGTCACTATGTGGAGAGGTTCTTCGTTGCTCTATACAGGGGCCAGAAATATCTCCATAGGGGAGAAGCTGGGCATGGGGTGAAAGCACGGCTTCTCCTGCTGAAATCCTCTGGGATGGAGCTCTCCCTGCTTTATTTTGTCTCCTGGTCTGATGGCTTTTGGGTTGTGGGTGAGATGTTGCAGGGTTTGAAAGGGTGAGGCTGGGTCCTGGGTGTCATTGGGTGGCTTGCTGTGGGATGCTGGTATGTTTGACAGTCCCACCCAGGGGTGCTGGTACCCATCGCTGTGCAAGGGCGCTGGTACCCATCGCTGTGCAAGGGCACAGGTACCCATCCCTGTGCAAGGGCGCTGGTACCCATCCCTGCTCAGGGATGCTGATACATTTGACCATCCTGCTCTGGGGATGTTGGTATATTTGGCAGTGCATTGACTAGCCACTGGGTGAGGTTGTTCCTCACCTGCTTCCAGGACTATATCCGAGAGCTGGTTGAGGTGGGTTTTATTCTCACTTTTCAATACTAAGTCATTCTCCAGTGGGAGACACTGGAAGCCCTGAATAGCTCTGAACAAATTGAACTTGTCAGGAAGGGCTGTTTCCACCACAAAACTGAAGCTGCTTTTAATCTTTACTACTATAGGAAACATGGAGCAGAACCCTCCTTCCTGCCTGGATATTTGCTGAGCGCTGCCCAGGCTGGGGGCATCAACAGGCTGTGAAATAAGTATTGGCATTCCTCCCCTTGGGAACTCCCGGTTGCCATCCCCAATTCCAAGCTGTAGGCAAACCCTGTGAGCGGGAAGATGTTCAGCAGCAATGGATTATGTTTGGGTTTTCTTGTGTTAACTTGATGGAAAAAGCCGTGTTTGTACAGAAACCAATTAGTTTGTGCAGTCCTTTAGGGAAGGAGCATCCCAGAGGCACCGGTAAAATCTGCTTGTGTTATGTTCAGTGGTGCAAAAAGGCTTATAAACTCAAAAATAGCATGTGCAGGCTGCGTGGGGGTCTCTTGGTGCTGGAAGAGCCTTGTGCTGGTGGGCTATGGAATAGCAGCGAGGAGCAGGAGATAGAGATGTGAGGAGCTGAGCTCCAGCATGTGACATACGTGGGAAGCAGGACCTGAGCTTGCTCAGGGTCCAAAGCAAGTTGCAATGAGGCTGTGATTAAACCCACCAGCAACTCCGAGCCCATCAGCCCCTTCCCGTATAGATCCCGTTGCCGGCAGCGCTCCGGAGGCGCCAGCAGCCATCGCATCCCCCGGGAGCTGCCGGTTTGGGTGTGAAACCTGGGGTTTGCGTCAAAAGCGGGACTCCCAGCCTATTTCTGCTCTTCCCGAGGGGGTGGGCTGCTCTGGGGGG
>JAOEHY010029963.1:0-85055 GCA_025447955.1 Psilopsiagon aurifrons | reverse complement strand
TGCACACAGTACTCCAAGTGAGGTCTCACGAGAGCAGAGTAGAGGGGCAGGATCACTTCCCTCGACCTGCTGGTCACGCTCCTTTTGATGCAGCCCAGGATATGGTTGGCTTTCTGGGCTGCAAGCGCACACTGCTGCCTGAAGTTCATTTTTCCATCAATTAACACCCCCAAGTCCTTCTCCGCAGGGCTGCTCTGAATCTCTTCTGTAGCTGTGCCTGGGATTGCTCCAACCCAGGTGTAGGACCTTGCACTTGTCATGGTTAAACTTATAGTTTGAGCTTAAAGAATTGATGATTCTTATTTTGTGGAAATTTTTATTTTAACTTAAACAGTGTTTTCTTAAGCAACAGTAGATCAGCTGGTTTCTATAAACTCCATGAGAGACTTTGATCATCTTATTTTGATGCAGAATGGGGATGGCTGTATGTTTTTGCTCTTTTACCTTGGAAATTAATCTAAACACTGTGCAGCAAAGATGCTATCATTTCAGGCTAAATAGTGCGGGTTAGCCAGCACTCCTTTTGAAATATTTCCCTCACTCATACATCATTAATCAGAAGGTTTGAAGTTATACTGAGTAATTCTGTACAAGATGTTGAGAAATCAACTCCACCCACAAGAAGGCTTGGGAACAGAAGTCTAAAGTTAGTGGGGCATCTACTGGTGATTTGCTGCAATGAATTGATCTGCTGCATAAAAGTCTGAGCCAAATACTTCGCCTGTACAGGCTGTTCTGTGTTCATTTTGGTTTGCCAAATAAGCAAGTGCCAGGCCTGTTTCCTGAGCTCTTTGGCCAAAATATGAATTTCTCCGTGAATAAATCTTTACTTTTTGGCACTCCTGTGGAGATGTCTGACACATAAATTGCAATAGTAGACTTGTGAAATATCTTAGAAGAAGAAAGGAAATGAGCTAAAGAAACTTGTCAAGTATATGATGCAAGTCTTCAACTTCCCTCAATCCCAATCTATCAGGGCAGGTTCTCTGATAGATCATGAAGCTGTCTTCCTTGTACCAGGAGCTACTTGTGATATTCCCATATGCTGTCCAAGGATGTGGAAATGAATACAACCCATAAAAGAATGCAACAATACAGTCATAAAATACAGAGCAACCAAACACGTCATTATCCACACAACCTAAAAATACCATCCTCTGTCTGCAGAAAATGCTGTATGCAATATGCAACAGCATGGCATTCTCTACAGTATTAACTAAAGTTTAACGGCTTCTGCAGAATGCATTTTAAAATGTCCCAATTTTATTTTTTATTATGCAACACTACTTTGAGCCAGTTGGAGGGTGTCATTGTCAGGCTGGCGTGTTTCTAGCTACAGAATTCTGTGTTGCTTCTCTTTGTGCAAGTTAGGCTTGGATTTGGAAGGAGCCCAGGGGGGCTCTCTAATTTCATTGTTGGGACTAACATTTTAAAATCAAACAATAAGCATGGGAAAAGCTTGCTGATATCTCTGCTTGAAGCACGGGCTTGCACTTCTGAAAAGGAAAAGAGAACAAGTAAACAGCAAAGTAGTGCTAAACTGGGAGATGATCTGATCAAACTGTTACAATACCTTATTTCTGCTGCCCTTATAGGTATGTCATCTTCGCATGACAGTAAAGCCGAATATTTTCCTAAAACTTTTAAAAATCTTGTTGCCTTAATAGAGCAGTAGTCATACATCAAAGTACAAAAACACCCTTACTTCTGCTTTGCTGCACAGCACATTTCTATATTTAGCTGTGCTGGGGAATCAATTGCTTTATATAATCTCATCACAAGCCATTGTTGCAAAAAAACATCTGAGTCTGTCACTTGACCTTGGGCAAAACACCAGCCTTTGTTCTGTTTTCTTCAGAGCTACTTTTGCCATGTATGTTAGAAGAATCTGTAACCAAGCAGTGATTTCAGCTGTCCTTGTCTAAAGTCGGTGGAGTAAGCAAAAGTAATCTTAGTCATGTTAAACTAAGCAAAGATGCAAGTACCTTCCCTTTCTGAGAACTGCTGGATTGTTGGGTTTTTCTTGTTGATTCTTTAGCGTGTTCTGTGCTTCATTTCACCTGAACTTTTGGCACAGCAGAAAAGATGCCAGTTTTCTTTTTTTTACTCCTTACAATGCTAATTTTCTTTTTGTAGTCTTTATTGGTAGAAGGAAAGAAAAAAAAAATCGTTATGATTGATAGCCACAAAACACTTTGATCTCTAAAATACAAGGGATGCTGGATCACTGTGTTTAATCTTTCCTCTGCTTTTCTTTTTATCCACAAGCCAGAAAATACCCGATTCCAGCTTCCAAACCCATGATTTCTCCTGGCTTAAGAAATCCACGGCTATAAACTGTTTGAAGCTGGGAGAAATCTTTAGAGAAATACTGCAGTATGTTTGCTGTGTTCTTTCCATTCTTCCTCTGCATTGACAAATATGCCTTGGATTTCAGTGGGGTTAGATAGGCCTCTTTGTACAGCTGCTGTTCCAAGTGTGTATGTGTTTGCTGATAGTGATGGGGGGGGAAAAGTCCCAGCAGAAATGACTAATAAATAAGAACAGAGCAAAAATATCTGCAAGTTAACCTTAAGACCTCTCAAGCCTGCAGTTACTGAGGAGTAAAATCAAAGCATCTCTTTCTATTAAGCAAAAACATCTGCATTTCCTGAATCCTAGGGCTTTTGATGAAGAGAAGCTGTTGCCAATGTAGTGTAGGCCAAATAGTAGTGTTTTCATTATTTTATATCTAGCTTTAAAGATTTGGATGCTACTGATAAGTGCATTTACTACTTTCTGTGTAAAAATAATTCATTAATAGTGGCTGAATCTGAGCAGACAGTATGGAATAATAGTGTGAATTACAGAGAGTAGCCATGGCTGCTTGCCTGGAGTTTCTGGCATGGCATTGACATAAGAGCACAGAGGCATTCTTCTGGGCAGTCTGAGGGTTGTAGACTCCAGGGTCCATTGTTCGAAAGGTATGATGTTGTAGCCTTTGTGAGCTTTCTAATGTAAAAGTATTTTGATTGGCAAAGTCTATATGGTGCTAATCTGAAGTCTAGAAAACTGAGGTTTCAGGTAAACAGTTACCTATTACTATTATGTATGGTTAATTAATAAGAAGCCAATGCTTCAAGTCAGGATAATCCTTTATTATGTTGTCTTAAAATTAGTCTTGGGTGCATCTTTTACAAGACTGTTTTGTGTCAACCTCTCCTTAAGGGTTTCCATCCAGTCTGTTTGGCATCTTCAAATGCATCAAAGGCTCTGATTGATAGATTCTGTCAGGAAACATGAATTTGTGCAGAACTGTAGAGACCTATTCTAGAGAAAGACATGCATTACAGATACACTGTATAATTTCATTGTATAAATTGAAATTATCCTATTGGCTTTCACATTTAGAAATTATCATGCTGTTTACTAAGATGTTGTACTTAAAAAGAACACAAGATCCCCCTCCAGTGTAAACTTTTTCTATGAGCTTTAGTGTTGGGTGCAGTAGAAAGAGTGTCTATCTACACTACATTATTCCACATCTTCGGAATTCTATTTAATCACAGAAGTCTTCTCTAAAAACATTAGACGCTAAAGCACTACTGCTCCATAGGCCTACACAGAAGTAGGAAAGCACAAAAGCTTTTCTGAACACTTCTAAAGGAATAAACATTCAGGAAGCCTGATTCAGCATCAAGCCCACAAAATTATTAGCCTCACTGATTTTTAATAAGACACAGGTAAAGCCTTTCCTGTGGTTCTGTGACTAAACTCTGAACTTGACCTATGTTTTCTCACCTGCCATCCACTCAGATGCCTATGGTTCTCCATGGCAGCTGCAGGCTCATTTAATTCATTTTTTTTTTAATGCATTTCAGACAAATGGATGAAAACAGTGTAGAGGTTCTTGTTATTAGGCACACTCCTAATTCTGATAGGCAAAGCTAGGGTGTCCCTCACTGGAATGTGTAACAGTTGTAAGCAACTGGCAAAGACTTCATTGTTAATAAGGAAAATGCTTTTTCAGCATAGCAATGCCCCAACTTTATGGTGGTTAAGAAGCTTGTGTGTGTTTATTTGGCGTGTGTATTATTTCTTCTCAAAATAGAGAAGAACTGGGTCAGAAATGTTAAATTGCATTGTATGTCAGTATCACTTGCTATTTTATTTAAAAAAAAAAAGGTAATTCTTTAAAATTTTAGGTAAAAATTCTGTTTTTCTTTACATGAGAAAAAAAAGTGAGACTTTCCAAAGTTCACTCTTAACTTGACGCAGTTAAATAGTTCTAGGTAAAAAAAGAAGTAGGAAGAATAAGAAGTGCAGGGAAGGGAGCAATGCAAAATATTACTGTCTTGTTTATGTCTTAGACAGGAAGAGAAGTGGCAGGAACAACTAATTCTGTGCTTCTACAAGACACTAACATTCTTGTATTCGTTTCCTTTTTTCCTTGTGTGTTGCTTGGTTGTGGGATGGATTGTTCCATTGAGGCATTTCGGGAGCTTTCAACAGAAGAAAGATGCACATCCAGCAGAAGTTAGTAAAAATGTACTCAAGCAGTTCTATGATTGTAATCATACTGGCACCACAAAACAATCCAAGCTGGCCACCTACATCAGCTGTAAGAGAAGGAAATAAACATCCTAAGCATTTTGGTTTAGTCTAACAAGGAAACAAAACCTTTCCAGGTTCAAGTGCTAAATAAATTCAATATAAATAATCCATCACTTTAAGAAAACAGAATTAATATTCCTAAGAATGTTTATAAGAGAAGACTAATGTGTTTCTTAAAATTCTAAATAAAAAATGTAAACAGAACAAATCCACTGTGAAACAGTTACTTAAAATATTTCCTATTTCTATGTATTTTTAACTTTTTTCTTGCTTCTCCCCCCCCCCCCCCATGTGCTCCCTCTCCTCTCTGAATCCCATGAACATCAGTATTCTTACACTCCTGTGTGTGATACAGCCGTAAACTAGTGCTGAACTTAATTCTTACTCTCAGCTGCTGTCCATGCTGTGGGTTCTTTAACAGGATGAAGGAGAAAGTATCAAAAATGACCATGAGGCAGACATGATTATTACCATTATAACATAAAGGGTATTGCTTTCTGTTTAGAAGCCCACATAGGCTATGACTCGGGAGCGGAGAGAATAAAAACCAGATTTGTTTGTGTGGCTTACTTTATTTTTGGTTTAATTATTAATCAGCAGTAAATAAATGTTAAACATTCACTTACCAAGCAGCTCAGATATAGTCAAGGCCTTCTGCTGCTGAGTTATTTTGTAGCTCAGATCACTGTATTTAATGTCAATACTCACAAGGTTCTGCCTAATGACAAATAGGTACAGTATTACTAGAGACAGACAGGACTGCTATCCACTTTCAACAATGTTTATCAGCATGGACAGAGTCAGGGAGGTGTAATGGTGTCTTTTAAAGAACAATTAGGTGAGTGTTGCCAAAATGAGTTAAATGACTGAAGGAAAAAGTACGTTCTAATACCAATAGGAACTTAAAGAGGAGTGTATCTTCAGGCTGTGTTGAGAAAGTAACTCTAGATCTGCACTGTGAGCTAGACTTGTACTTTTTAAGGGTCACAGAGATAAGCTTTAGTGGAAGTGTCAAGCATCCTGAACTACAGTGGATACAGTGCTTGAAAGCATAGTCTATTGCTCTTGTGTGCAACTGCTATTCAGTTGTGCTTATTTCAATGAGCGTGTTTGTGCAGAAGGGGCTTTGTCCTATACATGGATGTTTAGTTCTATCCTGTGCTAATAGCCTCATTTACATAATTTTTACCTAGTTACCTCATCTGTAGATTATATTCTTGCCTGTTGCAAAAGTAGAAGAGTAGCTAAATCTGTGTTGGAGCAAGACCTGTGGAATTATTCAGTGTGAGTGAAGAGCTCATCTTTGATATCATGTCTACAGAAAGAATCTATCTGCCTAACTTCTGAACAGAATATAAACATAATGGTTGTGAAATAAACCAGACACAAAAACTGATTGCAAACATAATGATGTGACCTTTAAGAACAAAAGTACTGATTATTCTTCAGAAGTGCAAACAGCTACAGATTTTTGGCTTGACAGTAATAATGAGCTTATTAATGTTCATGATAATGAAATATTTGCTATAAATAATCACTTCTGTCTCTTTAGGTGATAATTCTAAAACTCAAGTAGCACTGAATAATAAAAATAATCTCATTTTCATAACTTCTATTAGTAAGACTTCCTACCATTGTCATGGGGTTGCTAGCAGAACTATCCAAATAAATATTTAACTTTTCCCTCCTTACATCTTCAGAAAGAAGTAGATTTCAATGTTTTATAGTTTGGAATATGTACTCATTAATACGTGGGCAGGAATCCTATTGGTTAAGGCTTGGTAACAGGGGAATGCTTTTTATTTTCACATGCTTAATTGAATAATTACTGAGTCATGCATGATATTTACAGACAATAAAATAATCAACAAAGATAATAAGGATTAATACTTTTGTATATAACAACAGGTTTGATTTTCATAATCTTCATTGGAGACAGACTTCTTAATAGGGCCTGTAGCAACAGGACAAGGGCTAATGCGTTTAAACTAAATGAGGATAGACTCAGACTACATATAAGGAAGAAATTTTTTACAATGAGGGTGGTGAAACACTGGAACTGGTTGGCCAGATTTAGCAGATGCCCCATCCCTGGAAGTGTTCAAGGTCAGGTTGGACAGGGCACTGAGCAACCTGATATAGTAGATGTCCCTGCTTATTGCAGGGGGTTGGGCTAGATGACCTTTTAAAGGTTCATTCAAACACAGACTATTCTATGGTTCACATAGTTACCAGTCACATATAAACATATGTAGACTGATGGCCTGAAGAGTAAGAAAAGTGAAGTCACTGAAACAGTAAAATACTCACAGATGTCTCATTAGCCAATTTTTCTACAGTTCTTTATAAATGTATTTCAGTATGTGGACACTATGAATTCATGTAGCATGTCGTAATACTTGCACTGTTAACATCTACTTCTGCGAGCAAGACGCAGTTCAGTCTATAAAACTGTATTAAATGCTCTTTGACCACCAGATTTTATCTTTCAAACTGGGAATCATTCTATTTCTGGAGATAAAATACTTGTGTTTGCAAGGAACTCTGGCATCAATTTATTATATGGTAACCATGAGGCATGTATGGTCTATTAAAGCATAAACATATATGGTATTTCTTCTATGAAATTTAAAGTATGTAGATTGTCAGCTCAATACTACACCACTGAGCGACACAGCACTATGCATAGCAAGTTCTAACACCATTTCCTGGATAAAAGGTGTAGTCAGTACTGTTGAGACAACGTTTTCACACTAGAAGGTCCCTTTTGGGTATAGACCTACTTCTTTTGCTGTGTAGTGTTTTCAGTCACACAGAACTGTGCTAATTTCACTCTTCTGCTATCTCAAAAAATTGATATTGTACCAAATATTTTCTAAATAACTTCTATAATATAAACAGTATTACTGGATTCTACTAACAACAGAAAAGAATAATAAACCTGTGACATTATTGCTACACTAAAACCTAGCTTGTCAGTGCTTATAGAGTTTCCTTTGAAAATGGGTTGAGAGAAAGTAAAGCAACTTAATATGGCATCTATTTAGGTGGTTCATTGACTTCAGTAGTGGAAGGGTGAAGATTTGTCTTCTCTATTGGATGGATTGTTCATGGGGACTGTGGATAGATTTGATAACCTTGCCCTTTATTTTTATTTACAAAAGTGATCAGAAAAACCCACTTTGTTATAAAAGGTCAGTAACACAGTAGGTAATTGTAAACATTACTTTTTAATTGCAGTATCTATTTTAGGCTGTCCACAAGACTTAGATTTATCTAAGTATTTTATTGTATATGAATATGTATAAATCTTAGCCAATTTTATCTAAGATTTTTTTATCTCAGAGACAGCATTATTAATATCTCATATAAGAATGTATTTTTAAGGTCATATTTACATCATATGCTCTGTTAGTACACTTAAAAGTAACTGCTAATTTCTTTATTAGACAAGGTGTTAAACAAGATTACCTGATGTATTCTGGGGTTTTCTTCAGTTTTGCAGAATAGTATTTTATGGCGTTTTCTCCTCCAAAACTTGAATAGGTGACAGTGGTAGGATAATCTGTTTCTTCACACGGGGCAGGACAAGTGGAATTGTGGGTTCCTACTGTACATAATCCTTTCATCTCTATATCATCTGAAATTTCAGGATAAAGAATCTGCATAGAAGTTCTAAAAAACCCATTCAGCTTAAAATCTTCTTTAAAAACTTACAAAATAAGAGTCTGTAACTGGCATTTGGGAAACTGGTGCACAGTGATAGGGGTTGAGATTTTTATGTCCCTTTTTCCCAAAGAAATTCAGCACCCAGAAGTGTTTCCTCCTCATTAGGGATTTATGTGCTCATTCAGTTAAACAGCAGGACAACAGAAGACTTTCTATGTTCTGTGCTAGCTTTCTGATTATGTTCTTAGGTATATAATCCTAGGTCTTGGTGCCTTGATGTCTGCCTAGCTCATTTTAGTGCACAGAAACAGCTTCCAGAGCAATGCCAGTTGCAGTTTTTTGTTACCTGATGACTACATAAAAATCTTGGTAAACTAATTCACTTTACCTTAAGCCCTGCCTGCAATTTGATAACTTGGCTTAAGACAACTAAGAGAGCTTAGGGATAGCTTTTTTCTTCAAATACCAAAGAGAAGCTACAAGATTCTGCAGGTCTGGCTGCTCATGAAGTTGAGGAGCTATTCCTCTGATGAGGCTCTAACAGAAAGAAATCATTAGAAAGCCAGGAAACCTGGAGAGCATTAATGTAGAAGAAAAATGGTAAGGCATAAATGTTTCCTAAAGCATAAACCATTACCCAAAGGTATCTGGTACTCTGAGATGAGTACCATAGTCTCCTGCTTGTGATACTATGTTTGTCCTGGTGTGGTGGTGGCCGTAGTGCTTTTTGGCTTTTGCGACCTGCAGGGGGAGGAGATACCTCAACCTGCTACTTGGTGATTTGAGGTGCTGTCCAGGGATGCTGCTGTTGTGGATTTTATCGTTAGCCAGCCTTTAGGATTCCTAAAATATACGCTCTCACCAATGGTAGGTCCTGCAGGTGGTGCTGTCATTTGAGATTTTCTTGTCAGATGTTTAACCTCTCCTGCACTGTAAAAGGAGTCTAACACCTAACTTGGGGACCTGGGGACCTGGCCTATAAGCCAGGTTCCCCATGTACAGTAGTGTGATGCAATTTCCTTATGGGGGGCAATCCTTGATAAGACTTTTTGGGGTTATTTTTCTTATATTGCTCACTGGTTTCATTGGAACTTGGTTACAGAATATCCATTAAAACAATATACATATTTCCACCATGACAGTCTATCAAAGATTGTGATTATATAAGGATGTGAACTTAGTGGAATCTATTTCAAGAGAGCCACAGGAGAAATAATCATTGTTCCTAGTAGTAGAACTTGCATGAATACTGCGCACACCTAATCAAAACAGAAATAAACCCCTGCGTAGGCCCACCAAAACTTATTAATCTACCTGCTACCTTAATCACCCATTCATTTGGGAGAGTCAAGAATCCAACACAACTAAAAGGGAGGCCTTCTAATGTTCATGAGAAGTTACTTCTCAGACTACCAGTTGCAGTATTCTCCAGAAAATCTGCTGTAGTGGTTTACAGATTCTATTGTGTGCACATTATTTGATTACAGAAATTACTTGTTTGGAGCCCTTTGAAAATCTACAATTCATTTTACTATTGAAAAGGTAAAACTTTAAAGTCCAGTGATTTTGAATTATATTTTCTATCAGCTAGCAAACCTGTTATTACTGTGCTGTTCACTTTTCTGTCACAAACACAAAGAATACAACATTGGAGCTGGAAGCACGATAATTTGAAGATGCAAAAAAAGCAAGACAGAGGCTTGATAATGGATAACAGATTAATTGAACACTCTTCTATTTTACACCATTTATGATTGGTAAAATTAATTCTTGTGTTTGATTTTGTGATTTGTTGGAGCATTGTTTGTTGGTTTTTTGTTTGGTTTTTTTTTTTTTTTCCTAATTGGCATCTATTTAAAGCTCTATTCTGGTTTCTATTTGCAGAATATTTAACAAACTGGGATGTACTCAGTTTCAGTACTATTTTTGGTATTGTTTTATTTGATGGGTACTGTCTACTAGTTGTAATTGGCTTAGAAAATATGAAGTTATTACTTACAGACTGCCGGATAAACACAATTGTAATATTTCAGCAAATCGCATTCTGTTCCGTTTCCTGAAAAATAAACAAGAAAATGTAGGAACTTCAATTAGAGTCTAAGCCTTAGCTCTATTTGTGCCCAACTGAAATACAATGTTGTCGAAGCCTGCTTAGCACTTCAGGTTTATCATTATACAACTGAGAAATCAATTTGTTTGGGCACAATGCAGTTACCAACACCAAAAGGGGCATATAGTGACAAAAGACAACAGACCAAGCCAGGAAGCTTGCTGTTGGAGCAAACATCTTTATTTTGTGTGCCAGCCAGAACTACATTTAAGCTTGTGGTGCGCTTTTTGTGTTGTCTTGCTGAAGCAGGGAATTTCTGGTTTTCCGAGGGGAAATGAGAAAACAAAGTAGGGCAGATGGGATTACACTTATATATGATTACACCCATGTATGATTATACCCGATGTGTTTCGGTAAAAGTTTTGAACTTCGTGAAAGAGTTAATTGGAGACCTAAGGAGTAAGATGGCACCCTGATCTAGTAGTAAACTTTCCTGATTTCAGATGACCTCATTTTCACTCATTTTTTCCCTTGCATGGAAATACAACTTTGCAGTTTAGCACACAGTTAAAGAAGGCATTGCCCTCAAAAAATCTAACTGCTACTGTATAAAGCTCTTACCCTGGGTAGGGAGACCTAGATTTAATTTCCTTTTCAAACTCCTTTCTATGAGAGTTTCCAGGAGATTGCCTACCTCCCTTCCAAGAGGCTGCCAAACAAATGGACAAGAGATCACTCGTTTATGAGTCTCCATTAGTGAAAACATTCTACCTTGCCTGGGGATATTTAAAAATATATCAAGTCAGAAAGTGGAGGCGGGACAGTGCTTTCTTACCCCCTAATTGTGAAAGAGCTGTGAGAGCAGAGACTTGGGTTCCAGCTCTTGCTTCAGAGAGAGGTGACATTATTATTATTTTAATGCTGAAAAGGTGGGAAAGAGACTTTCTCTATTTCCTTTGCTGCTCAATAACAGGTGAAGACTCCTAGCACAATGATCAGTGTATGGTATGATACTCCTGAGAAATACCTGGAAGAATGAATGGCAAGCAGCCACACCAGTCCTGTATGTACTGGGCTTTGCATTCCTGCAAACATCCATTAGTACTGTAAATCCTGTGGTAGCGAAGCTTTTTATCAGGCTTGCACTCTCCCCATGGGTATTCTTGGATAATTGACTGTAGGATAATAATAATAGAAAATATATATACATAGTCTCAGTTTTAAATTTAGATGTTATTTTCTCACAATTTAAAGTACTGAGGAACCCTGTTGAAGACATAAACAGTAACATTGTGATTTAATTGGAGGCAATTACAGGTTGTGCTTTTGGGGGTTCTAAAATCAACTCCTCTCACAGCAAAAGTAGGACCTAATCAGAAAGCCTAGTGCAGAAGAATAGTTGACTCCACTTGGATTCCGCTAGGAAACTGAGACAGCCTTAATGCTAACGGAATATGTTGATGGGGAAAGGCTTTGGTGTCCTTGTATCATTATATGTCAGGGAGACTGTAAGATGTTAGGAAAAAAAGGCTGATTTGAATAGATGCTGATTATGATGACCAGTGACACTCTCCTCTGCTGCCTCAAAATTGCAGTAATTTTGTTTGTGTCTGAAGGAAATGTTACTTTTAGGAGTCACTTTAGCATGATAAAATACTTAACTTCCAAAATGTCTAACTCATGGTCATACGTCAGAAAAGACGTAGACAGCAAAGACCAATATTTTCCCTTGATGGACAAAGTCCTTACCTTCAGTTGTCCGATTGCAACCTGTGCATGCATTCCAACTGCTGTTAGTAAACCTAAACCATCAAAGTGTGGAAGCTCTCTGGGTGAATGGATAACAAAAGTTACACCAGCATCAGTATAACCAAGAGAAGGTTCATCGGTGAATTGTTCCTGATACAAAAAGAATTATTTAAAGTAGTTTTGGCTCTGCTTACCATCTGAAGCTTTAGCTATATTTGAAATGGTGCTGTGCTTTTTGATCTGGTCTTGTATCTCTAGTTGCATTTTTGGCAATTTACAGATAAGTATAGAAGCAAACTGACTTGAATTTTCTTTGTTAATGGCCTCTGTGGGTTTTCCTCCAGTTACTATAAAATTCAGGGGTTTTTTTATTCCTTCTGTCATCTCCCAGTTTCAAAAGCAAGAAGACATAAACATTTACTCGTAACTTGGATATTCTCTCCTTTTACTTGCAACTACCCATCACAATTCAGCCAACTTTCCATTGCTCTCTCCAGAACCTGTCACTCCTGTCTTGTAATTCCTAGAGAATAAAAGTGAATGTCTAAGTCATCTATCACCCAAAATATTATTTTTCCTCACTGACCTCACAAGGTGATATTAATTTTCTGGGTTTTGTTGCTCACAGATAATTCTAATGAGGCCAGAGGCTATAGTGCAAAGACCAGATCTTAGCTGTCATTGAATACTTACAGTTGCTGCAACTAGAATTCAGTAATGCTTTAGAAGCTGACACCTTATGACCTCTCCTACTGGGCCTTTTATTAAAATGAATTTATGTCACCCCGAGGTGCTTGTATAAAATGAGATTACTGCTCTGATGACATGTTTTATCTGTAGGTGAACTGCACATATGTATATACACATTCACTTGCAACTTTCAGAACCATTTAGCTGGGGACAGAGTCAATAATTCTGACTTTTAAAATTTGTATTAGATCTTCCCTTGAAAATACCCTCTCACTCAGAAGTGGTCTTTATATAGAAATTTGTGCATGAAATTCTGAAGGTCTGTGTAAAATCAGCCAAACAAAAACACAAATCCACACCAAACAAACTCCATTCAGCTGTAAGTTATTACATGATTTGTGATTTATAATCATTAGGATAGTTGTACCTGTTGGACATCAAAAAGCAAATGTAAGCCTCTTCCAGACAAACTCACTCTTCTTGCTGCAAGATCATTGTGATTAAAAGTAAAGCAGTTTCCATATTCAGTGAAAACATGTTCAAAATCCTTCAATAAAGGAAAATGGGGAAGAGTAAAAGGAAAGAAGTTTACTTAGTGAATTACGATGCAAGAGATGGACTACTGGAGTGTTTGTTTTTCCTAAAGGCAATGCTGAATATTTCGATCAGAAAAGTGCTAATTGCTGGAAGTATGCAGAAGTATTTCACCCTTTCTGTAGGAACTGAAGTTTAAGGGAGAATTTTCATGTTGTTTATTAATACCTGACAGCTGCTCAGAATCATTTAATGAAGTTCTGTTTTTCTATACCTTATAGAAATTATCTTGTTACATCATATAGAAATATATATTATTATTTAATAGACATATATTCAAAACCAACTTGTTTAATTTTTTCAGTACATGTTTAGTGAAGACTGTTTCAAATCTAAATGTCATGTTACACGTGAAAGTATAGTATTTGCTTTAGTTATTAAAACTAGTATCTTTCAGTCAAGAGGGCTCTCCAATGCCTAATTTTATAAGTTACGGCATATCTAAAGGTTGTATCTGAAAGAATAAGGTCCTGACTTTTCTGTTCACATTTTCTATTTAAGTTGGGAATTGCTCTGTGGAAGACTTGACATAAAAATGCAATGATCATAGTCTTTGGTTGTTGTCCAAAATTCCCAAAGCTGGACTATTTTCACCTCATTATTTAAAATTCTTGTGGAGTCTGCATGTAGTTACCCTGGCTGTCTGTATTCTTGACCTCAAGAACAAAAGTATGCAATCATGTATTGCAAAAAACTGTTCAAACTGTCCTTTATTACAGGACATTTATGGACAAGGTTGTTAGATACAGTCTAGAGGTTTGACAGTTGCCAAAGGATGCTATCTGTGTAGAAGAGGCACTGGACTGAGAGCAATTTAGACCAAAATCCCATTTTGCAGCTCAGGGAGTCCTGCAGGCTCTCTCCAGAGTCAGTGGGAGAACTGGGGTCCTCAGGGTAGTTTAGAGCACAACTTACTTTCTCCATTGGGTGACTGAAAAGGGATAATAGGAGGGAGTAGCTGGCAAAGATAGGTGTCTCAAGTGGGGATTGGTAAGAATATACCCCCTTCTCCTCCATGCTACTGTTCTAGTATAATAAACATCTTTACCTGTGGGTAACATGGCTTTCCAAAAAAGTCACATTCTAGCAATGTGCTGCTGTTCAGATAAAACCCATTTTTCTTTGTAAACTCTTTGATGCTGAAGTTCTGGTTCCCAAGAAGAAAATCTCTGAGCTCTTGAGAATATTCATTTTCCATAGAAAAATTGTGGAGTACACCAGACACAATGTTCCAAATGAAAAAAATTATCTTGAGGTTGCTTACTGCATGAGCTTGGAACCTGTCAAGGGAAGGAGAAAAAATTGCTTAGTTCTGCACAACTCAAAGCTGCTCTGGCCAAATCTGTAACACAGTTTGTTGTCTGCTTGCAAAATATGAGTGATTCTTGCCCACCACAAAGCACTTTGGTCTCTACAGTATAAATCTATATTATAAATTCTATATTATAATTATGTATTATATATTTATATTTTTATTCTATTTATATAATATTATAAATAAGTCTTCATTTCTAGGAAGCTATTTTCCATATCTGAAAACAGAAAATGGATATCTTTCCATGGCTGTTCTGGTCAGTCATTGGACACATTTCTGTGGATTTGCCATCTGCGTAAGACAGCAACCAGATTTATATAACTGATGCGAAGCTGAACAGTTACATTTACATGTGGAAAACTAGCTGGGAGGAACCATTCTTTTCAAAAAAGCTGTTTTCTATAATTTACAGTATTGATTTGTACTGCTCTCACATACCTGCTTTACTAAGGCACTACACCCCAATGCCGAGAGAGTCTACCTTTCTGTAAGCTCTGTGGCTCCATCTGTGGTGAATGTTGTGCAAAATAACCCAGGATGGCTTTACCTGGGGCAATGCAAGGGAGGCAAACAGTTCCAGGTATTTGAGACTGGGACTTCTAACTGATTCTGCCAGGGAAAGGCAGAAGATTGAGGAAACAATGTGGGCAAACTTTCTGTGTTTCTAAAACAGTTCCTAAATTATGTATTTGCTCAAAAAATCAGCCCGTAGGTTTGTAAATTAATTTTCGAAGTAGCCACATCTGAATGTTGGGCATTATCTTTAGATGTAGAAATCTGTAGTGAGCTTCCATGATTTCCAAACAGACCAAATGTTTCCCTCCTGAAAATCCCACTGACACCAGCTAGAACCATAAAGGTTGAACATCTCTGAAAACCAGCATCTACTTTGTCCCAGATTTCTACATTTGTATGATGCTTCTGTTTTAATATCTATGTTTGCAAATCTTGTATTTTCTTTTAACTTGGGTGTAATTGATGACTGTCCCTTAGTTGCACTTTAGAAGCACCATTTGTGCACAGAAGATCACCACCAGAGAGGTGTTTCTATTCCAACTTATGTTTTGAAATTTAAAAATCTGTAGTGCATCTGAAGGAAGGGGAAGATTAAAAAGCAACCCCCTACTTGTACTTTTCTCTTCATTTAAATCTCATGTGGTGGTGTGGAAGACATGCCCTTCAGAGCTGTATTTATTTTGTGTAATTTGTTAAGGCATGTTGTGGAAGCCAGCTGTTTTCAGATAAAAAGGTATTGCCCTAAAGAGAAAATAACAACCATAACTTTTACCTGTTCAAGTTGCAGAAAGTCACAGCAGGGAATTGGACATTTTCCACATACTGAACTACCACTGTAGTTGTGGTTGGCCAGGTGAAGTAGTAGATGAAGCGACTGCAGATTTGCCATATAACAATGGCAAAACAGCCCGTGACTACAAACAGCCACAGCACTTTGCGAGCCTTGCTCTGTGTTTGAACAATATTATGCACTCCATGAAATGAAGTGGATGAGGCAAACTCCTGATGATAATTCCTTCTGTCATCCAAATGTGGCACCAGTTTCTTTATTAAGTACAATCGTATCTTTTTCAATATTCCTTAATATGGAAGAAAGTGAAAACAGGTTTGTAAAATTAGCATTTAAATGACACTTAAAAGAAACCACAGAATTTTGATGTTGGAAGCAGTTGTAAATTTTCTCTTTAACTGTAAATTCTCTCTTTAAGTAGTGAACTTGCTTCTGAAGGTGGAAGAATTGTGCACTGTGAGATGGGCTCAGTGCTGTCTGGGAACAGACTATATCTTGCAATATTTCAAGCACATAAATTTTTAAGCACATTAATATAAAAGGGTAGTTCCACTTCTGTCGAAAAGATTGGATTTTGATATACCTCAATGATATAAGACCAGAGGTTGCTATGAACCTACTGTAAAAGGCTGAGCGTCTGATTTTTACAGTAACATCCCATTAAAGGCCTGGTCCTTCATACTTGCTCTGAGGAATTAGGTAAAAAGAGAAAGATATGGAACCATATTAAAAGAAATTTTACTCTTTCACTGTTGAAAGTTTTTGGATTAAACTTGAGAAGTTACAGGTTCAAAAGGAAATCTACTGTCTTGGTTTTTAGGCCTGTATATGTCTGATTCCTTAACTTTGAAAGAGGAACTTTTTTAGTTTTCATTTATCCCACTTTTGTACAAATTTATGTTAAAAAAAAAAATATTTTTAGATCTAAGTTTAAAAACAGTAACAGTAACGAGTGTTATCCATACCTGGAAATGTAGTCATTTTCTTATGCTTGTTGCTGAATGGTCTTTGGGCATGGATTCGAATGAAATATTCTCTCAAAACCTCCAGATGAGGGAAATTTATTAAGGCCTTTCCTATATCTAATTATAATTGGACCAGTTTCTTTGCAAAATGCTTCATTTTCAGATTGCTATCTGCTACTTTATTTTGTCATTAAGAAACTCCATGGCGGCCAGAAATTAAAGAAAGTTTGTGAGACAATAATGATTAGGACTTGAAAATATATTTGGATTAGCATTTAACAACAATTAAATGCTTCCCTCATTCCATATTTTAACCAGAAAATAGATTTAAAAATGTGGCATACATGGGAGGAAGATAATATACCTTTTATAAGTCTAATTTACTTGAGACTCTTACAGTTGGTCAAAGGATTAAAGGGATGTAAAAGGGTCATCTGCCAAAGCTGCCGTGACTACATCATCAATCTGGGATGCTGCTTTGGTCTCTGCACAGTCTGTGGACTGTGATAATGAAATCTCACATGATGCTAGATTTCAAAACGTTTCTGAAGGGAAAGAATTTTCTTTATGTTTCTCTTTAAAGATGTAAGAACTTTGATCAGTACTGGTTGAATTTACTGTGAACCCTTTTTATCATCAGTTTTCTGCTGGAAAACTGTTCAAAAGTTTCATTCCTAGCTCTAGTGACTATTGGATCCCATTGCAAAGCTGTTCACCCATGTGTGCTTTAGTTTTGCTTGAGGCTTCGCAAAGCAAATTACATTCCTGCCTTGTGTCTGTATCTGCTGTCCATAGGCTCTAGCAAGAGACCACAAGCAGCCAGACCCTATTCTCTCAGGGGAAGTGCTGTATATGTTCATTCCTCCTATATACACTGTGTTAGGTAAGAGAATGATAGCATATGCCTATATAAGAGTGCATTGCCATCAAACCCCACTAGTTAGCTTAATCAGAAGTGTAACATAGTATCTATGCAAATATATAACTAAGTTGTATTTCAGCTGTTGTGCATAGCTACTACAGGAAATACACATGGTTTTATCTGATCGTGAAATTTTTGCTGTTACTGCTGAAGATCATCTAATATCATATTGCTGCTTTCATTGCTGTCTTTCCCCAGAGGAATTAGCACTACTACGTAAGTGTATTTAAGAATCCTTACTCTACTTTCAGATTTCATTAGAAAATGCTATAATTAAAAAAAAAAAATAAAAAAAGATTTTTAACTTCAAAGGGTCACATAGTGGATTTCTGGTATGAAATTTCTCACATATGGTAGATTGGAAAACAGTATGAAATACATGAATTAGGAGTAGCCATTTGCTCTGGTGTTTGGTCTATTTGAGGAACAAGTACATTCCAGTGATATATAATTAATAATAGAATGGTTATTCCAGATCTCATTTAATAAAGAACAAAATAATACACCACAATAATGGGTGGGTGTGAGATTATAAATCATTAACGCTTCATACAATGCAAAGCTTGGGCTGTATGTATCTGGACTAAGGTTGTGTAACCAACACAGATGGACTCGCTTTAAGTTGAGTATCCAAATTGCTGCTAGAGAGACAGTAAGGTCTTGCAAGACCTCAGACTATAAGTAAGGTCTTGAGAGCACTATGTTCTTTTAGCACCTACACAAAGTACATTTAATGTAGGCACTAAGCTAAAGAAAACAAAGTTTGTCAAAGATGTGAATAAACCCAATATTTATAGAAGATCCAAAGGGTAGAGCATGGATAAGTAAAAAAACAAGGAGGTAACTAAATAAGAGGAATCCAGATCTAGGAGCAAATCACATACTTGGAGCCAAATAGAGAACACAAATGTAAGAACTATAAGGTAGCTCATATGTTCAGGATGGGCTGCACATGCTTTGCCTCAGGAAACACTGATTACTGGAGAAGCCCCAAGAACCATGGTTAGTAAGAGAAACCCGATTTTCCAGTCAGTGTTGCTAAAGAAGAAATGAGTTCCCTGCACTAGGGACATACTGTTATCAGCTTATATAAAAACCTCAGAAATTCTCAGTATCTTTAATGTTAACACTGTAAATTGAATAATTGGATTTTAAAAGTTTTTTCATTTCACTCAGAAATTAGTTGGTCACAGTCTGTAACTGCTTGTGTAGGGAGCTGATGGATAACAGTAATAGGCTCTTTGATCTAGTGAGGAAAAAAATGTAACAGGACCTCATGGGAAGAATGAACTGGAAGCTAAGCTTTTGCATAGCAGAAATAAGGTACAAAATTTTCATTTTGATATTCCCAGTGTTTAAGTGTGATTGGATTTTCATTAATGAACATATTAAAAAAGAATGGCCTTTTAAAATATAGCTCAGCAGCGGCAGGAGCTCTTGCCTGGAAGGAGTTATATCATTCAGAATAGTAGTTGCCTAGTTAAAACTGTGTTGTCTTCATTCTGAATGCACAAAGGGCAAATAGCTAGAGGCTTTTCCTCACCTCTTTAAGTAACTGTGATTTTTATTTTTCTACAAGCTTTTTTCATCTCTTTCTTTATATCTTGAAAATGTACACTACTGCTATTTTTGGACAAGGTTAAAAGAGAAACGAGGCATATTTTCTCATTTTGGTTGTCAGTCCTGAAAAAAACCTACCAAAATGTAACAAAACTCTTGGTAAAGCACTCTAATATGTCTAGTCACATACCTTTAGCATCTGATTGAATAAATCTTCCAAGCTGTTCCATGAGGCTTTGCCTATTTCAGTAAGGAAGGAATGGATAGCAAGCTGCCTTATCACTGTGATCATTGCTAGGTAATGGCTTTTATAGAAAACTAAGTGGGAGGTGATGCTCAATGACACATAACACTGGGCAATTTACCTGCCAGGGTTGCTATGCTTTGCCTTTAAGTAAAGTGCTTTGCAACGTAAAAGAGATTATTTTTATGACAAGATCATATTTATATACATTTCAAGTATGTATTATAATAGTACAAGTGCAGGCTTGACTGGAATATTGCATCACCTTGCAAATTTTTTCTGTATTTTTGCATGTTATTTTAGAAAGACCAGTTATCTAAACTAAAACACTGCGTTGGTCAGAACTGGATAGATTCTCTTTAATTAGATAAGGAGCCCTTTCTGCTCTGGGGGGCAATGAATATCTGTCACTAGGTTCCCACCAGCAGGAGAATTCAGTTCATCCACACTTTGAATAGCTCTCTTCATAACCAGCTCCAGTTTTCATGTTTTTGTGGGCTTTAGCAAAAATGAGCTGTTATTCGTGAGAACTGACCCTCGGGTGAGGATGAAAATGCATGCAGAGTCAATCATTCCGGTAACCCCTTAAGATGAAGGACAAAGACTGCTTTTGTGTTAGATGTGTGGTATGATCTTGTTTGAAGTTTGTTTCAACTTAAAAACTAAGCATCTTAATAGAAGGCATTTAAAAATACAAGTAATTTTAGACCTGGGCTGTGCTTGATTAATCCTTTAGAAAATAAAAATAAACCCTCTTTCTGCACATTCCCTCTCTGATCCAGTTCTTTCATTCACCCTCTTAGTAATGGTCCATTTGATTGCCCAGAGTGTTCTTGGGTTATCAGGTATATTAACTCGGTGCCTCACTGCCTCACTGTCTAGGTGTTTGCTGACAACTTGGCAGCTGTTTTCTGCCATGTTGTTAAAACTACAAGCAGCAAGCTAAAGCACTGAACTCCATGTAGTCGTTCCTTTGTGACAAGCAGATTTTTGTACTTGGCTTCTTGGAAATACTAGCTCCGTTTGCCACTTTTGCCTCACCACTCAGGCTCTTTGCTGGGGCAAGCTTTGCCCAGCACTTGCATTCACTCAAACAGTGAAGTGCTCTAACAGTAAACTGTTCTGCAATATCTGTATGTAACTAAACCACATCTAGCACTCTGCTGAGCAGTGGTTTGAAGATCTGTTGAGTCCTATTAAGGCAAACCACTTTAATTCACAGTACCCAGATGACACTTCTTGCTTGAGTTGCTTGACTTCTCAAAGCAAATTATGTTGGTCTTTATACCACTATGTGAATACAGTTAAGGAGTACAAACTGTAAGTTGCTCTCTATGCAGCCAATATGATTCATCCTACTGGTGTTTGTGGTAAAAATCCTGTGAGTTGGTTTCTTACAAAGAACCTTTATGTAATACTTGAGACAGACATGGTTGTGTTGTCTGGTTGTGTTTTACAAAAGAAAGTGGTTTTAAAAAATTTCTTTATTTTATGGTTGTTTTACAGTAACTCTTAAGCAAACACTAGGGGGCGAAGACCAACCTTGCATTTGTTCATCTTTTCCAAATGGCCTGCACAAACAGCTTTCAGATTATAAATTGGTCAGATCCAGCTTGGTTTGTTCGTTCAGTTCTTGCAGTGTATATCTGGTCATCTGCGTAGCATGTTCCCTAATATTTAACGCAGTAAAGGTTAGGAAAAAACAACCAATGAAGAGATGTTCATGATGGATTTTGTCCTCCATATTGTAAATTTTATACTCAAAATGTCATTCCTCAGTGCTGCTCAGTTCTCCTAAGGTGCTAAATTTAAACAAAATGCTGCAGCCGGCATAACTACACAGTGATTTGCTGAGACAAAGAGATAATGTGTTTCTGATAAAGTTATTTCTTTGTGGCCTAGTTGCAGCAAAATGTCTCATAGGAATTCTTGTGTTCTGCAGAGAGAAAGTACATACAGACAAGCACAAATATGTGTTCAATGCATATTTAGCTTTCATTGGACATTTTTTTCTGCAGAATGTTAAAGTGTTTCCTTCCAATTTACATTTCATTGCATGAGGCTCTGCAAGTACTTTAGCAACATTGCTTCTTATAATGTTTTAGAATCATAGAATCATAAAATAGTTAGGGTTGGAAAGAACCTTAAGATCATGCAGTTCCAACCCCCCTGCCATTGGGCAGGGAGACCTCACACTAAACCATATCACCCAAGGCTATGTCCAACCTGGCCTTGAACACCGCCAGGGATGGAGCATTCACAACTTCCCTGGGCAACCCATTCCAGTGCCTCACCACCCTCACAGTAAAGAATTTCTTCCTCATATCCAATCTAAACCTGCCCTGTTTAAGTTTGAACCCGTTACTCCTTGTCCTCTCACTACAGTCCCTAATGAAGAGTCCCTCCCCAGCATCTCTATGGGCCCCCTTCAGATATTGGAAGGCTGCTATGAGGTCTCCATGCAGCCTTCTCTTCTCCAGACTGAACAGCCCCAACCTTCTCATCCTATCTTCATCTGGGAGGTGCTCCAGTGCCCTGGTCATCCTCGTGGCCCTCCTCTGGACTTGTTCCAACAGTTGCATGTCCTTTTTGTGTTGAGGACACCAGAATTGCACACGATACTCCAAGTGAGGTCTCACGAGAGCAGAGTAGAGGTTTTGCTTACCTCTCTTTTATAATAGAAGCATCTCAATTATTGCCTTCTTTTAAGTCAGATCAAAGAATGCATTTGCTAATATAGCAGACAGCAAATACTTACGCTCAATTTATACAAAATATACTAGCAAAAAAGAAAAAAGCAGGGAAAAAAGTGACCACCATCTGGACTGTTTTAATCTGCTGTCATTGCTATTTTGTGGCAAATGAAAAGCTGGCATATGTGAAACATGGTAACTAATTGTACATGCAAGAATCTGTCTTGCTCCTTCCTTCAAAGCAAGTATGCCGGTGGATTCAGAAATGGGGGAAGGGGATGTAGAAAAGGGCCTCATAGATAGTTAAAGGTGGGGACTCATTTAGTCTGTCTATGCATCAAGGCAGAATCAGCTATGATTGGAGAAATTATAAGATCTCCTCAATTTTTTGTAGTGCTCTACAGATACAAGAAATGTCTATATTTTTTTTTCTGATGTCTGTGTTGCCGTAATTGAAACTGCGTACTCCTTTTCTTATTCCCTTATATATGGAAAATGTTTTTTACTCTTCCCTTTGAAGGAAAGGTATTTGTCACTTTTGCCTCACAATCTTCTCTTAGTTATACAGGTCATCTATAATTCTTTCCATCTCTCTTAATGGGCCATATTTTCTACGTTAATTTGTTGTTCTTGCTATAATTTTCTGAGCCTATTCCAAGTGGACTTAGTCCTTCTTGAAGAGTGGTACCTAGTACATAATACAATGGATTATGTGGAATGGAAGTATTCCATGCCATACAGAAAGTTTCCAGTATAAAATTTGCTTTTTTCACAGTTTGTCTTTTGTTGCTGAAACATGTTATTTTTGAATAATTGAAAAATCCAAATCATTTCTAAAGAATTTCTTATTTGCTGATTTGGTTGTCACAGCCAATGTTCAAAAATACTACTCTTTGCATTACTGAAGCCACACATTATTTATTTCAGCGCGTTAAGGTAGTTCTGAATTCCAGCCCCCATCTAACAGCACACCATTCACCTTCCAGGCTGTTCATTTGTCAATTTAAGTAGTGTACAACCTATTCCATCGTGACGACATTAATGATAATACTGAATAGGATGAGATTAGGAAATTTTTATTAGCATTTGCCAGAACCAGCCCTCTGAACTCCCTAGCCACCTGCACCAGGGAGCAGACAGTAGCACAAGTTGAGCCATGGAGGCAAGGGTGTAGCTTATGGCTCCAGATTTTTACTTCACTGTACCTAACCTGAATTCAATGTACCAGGATTCAGGTTAGGAGGGGAAAACAGCTTTCCTGTACTAAAGAATTTTACCTTGCAGTGTGTGGCTCCAAGGCATTAAAAGAGGATAGGTTTGCCTTAGAACATCTCTGTGGCATGTATTTAAGATGTGTGGTTTTTCCTAAGTTTGTAGTTTTGGCTGATATCGACACATTTCATTCATAAAAGGAGGAAGTTTTGGCAATAACAATGAAAGCACATTTTCTCCATACTTGGGAAATAATTACCAGTCAGAACACGAGAAAGATAAATTGTTCCTCTGGGACAATTCAGAGAGCAGGCTGCTTCATTGTCAGAACACAGCTTGCAGACAACCCGTGAAAGCGCAGTCAGCATGAGTGCTGTTTGTTATATTTAGAAAATACAGGTGTAGGATGACCTGGTGGAAATCTAGGAAGAGTTCCCTTCTAAGCACATAATGGGGTGGGAGATTTGGTACCAGCATTAACAGGGTCAGATACTGTGCAATGTGAAAGAAATCCTGCTGCATTCCACTGAGCCACAAATGATAGACAGTGGAGTAAGGGTATTGTGCTGGGCTGTGTGAAACATAAATGGAAATTAAAGGTATGGTGGGAAGTGATGACAGATTTTTTTTTTTGTGCTTAAGTAGAAAAAATAAAATTAAAAGTAAAAAAGATTGTGATCCTTGCAGCGCTATCTCTTCTCTTTGTAGCTTGCAAGACCTTGAGCTCTGTTCCTCCCCCATGTACAAATGTCTGATTGGATTATTAATATTGCATCAACTTCAAGTTTATTTGTTTTAGCCTAGAGTCACTAAGGTTTAGATTTTTCAAAACTGACTGTTAATTTCAAATGCTTGTTAAACAGCAAGCCAAGTTTTGAAAATCACAAAGCACTCACTTGAGCAGAGGATTGTTTTCATGCCAAATTTATCTTTCTTCTGTCTTTATTCACCTGTCTCTCTTGTTATTTTATTACATTGGCTGGGGAAGTAATTTTGGTTCAGTGCTTGTACAGCAGCCTACGCAGTGAGGGTCTGACTTATGCTGTGCAATTTGAGTTGTACCTTGTCAACCAAAACATACCCATAGTTTCTGTACTGCATTTCAGTATTATAGTTGTGGGTTTGGTGTCACAACTTTTTTAATTGCCATAATTTTTTGGAACTAACAATGCTCACACCTATGCATTGGAAAGATATTTGCCTTTTGAATGCTTCATTTCAAAAATATCACAACAGAATCTGCACAAGTGCAGAAGAGAGTGACTGAGACTATAAAAGTAAAGCACAGTTACTTGTCATAAGCTTATAAGCCACGACTTAGTACTAAGCAGAAATGAAAATTACTTGATTACTTGGCAGAAAGTTTGAAACTAGCACAGGGAAATACTCTTTCATCTGATACGCGCTTCAATTATGGAAGTCATTGCTGCAGGCTGTGGATTCACAGAAGGGTTATTAAGTGCAAGGACCTGGGTCTCTTAGGAAGTCCTGGGCTATCAATATGGGAAAGTTAGATGGATATACTGGGAAAATCATCTTATTGTAAGTTTGCTTTTTAGGCTTGGGGTTTTTTGGGGGTTGGCTTTTATTTTTTGTTTGCTTTTAAATGTTTGATTGTTTGTTTTGTTCTAATACCTCTTCCAAGAAATCTGCTACTTTCTAGTAGAAACTCCTCAGCATGGGATGACCTACTAGGGTCTTTTATCTAAAACTCACTGAAGCCACTGTTTTGTAGGTAGAAGTCATCTATGCTGGATAACTCCTAGTCTGTACTCTTGGAACAAGCCTTGGGAAGCTCCAAGCGTCACTTGTTTCTAGCCAGAAAGTCTCCAATCAATTTGTTCAAATTAATGAACACTGGAAAAACACATTGATCTGTGAGGATTTTGTAATCAGAATGAGATTTTGAGCAGAAGAATTGGTGGCACCATCCAAACCATCTCTGTATGCCTTGGTTTATTTTTTTGTCTCCATAAGTGATTTCATATGGGATAACTTGAGAGTTGGCCTGGGTGAACAAGTCAATTCTAATTCAATCACTTCTAATTCAACACTTGTTGGATTCATGACAATACATAGGGGGTCGTTCTTACTTACCTGTCCTCATCACACTAATGTTTTAGACATAAAGCTCCACACAATAAGAACTTGCAGACTCTTGACTCCACGTGTATCTAAAAAATATGCTACTGGCCACCTCCACCTTTCATCAAACCTTGCCTTGGCCAGGCTAGAAGGAGGCTCCATTTTTGCATGCATGGATTAATCACTTCTCTTTATGTAAGTTCAGTTTGTCTCTGCACTGCAACCCTATTGCAGCTGAGATGAGCAAAGCTAGCTCAGCCACTCCATGTCCACCTGATTAAGTGCAGGTAAATAGAAAGGGGAGGAGGGTGGATTAAGAAGGGTGTTTAACAATACCCATGCTGGTCATGAAGGCCATGACAGTTCATTTGAAGGCCACAAAGTGCAGTTCTGGGAAGCAGTGGGGTTTTTTTCCTGCTGTGTTTGTTTGTCTTGTATTCAGCCCAGTCATGAAACAGAGCATTCTGACTGTCTGCTGAAGGTTAGAATTCTCTTGATAAGTTTCTGGGATGAGCAGAAGTCTTTCTGTCTGGCTTGCATGTTTTAAAAGTAAATAAACAAATAGCTAAATAAAAGCTCAAGGCCACATACACACACTCCTGGTCTTCATGGCTTTGCTCAATCATTCACAGCAGAAACAGCAAGTTGCGTGTGTGTTCATGCTGAACAGTCAAAATCACATCTGCTTCTATGTGATTCTGAGTATTCAGCATGAGGAAGGGAAGTGATGGTGCATTCTGAAAAAAAAAAGTAATACTGTCAATTAAAATGAAGGTTGTGTTTTGCTTTCAGATGTATTCACACGGAAGAGCTTTTTTCATCAAGACTCGTTCATGGTAATGCTAGTACAAAAAGTACAAAAAGATGGCAAAGCAGCTGTAAAATCTCTGTCAGGGCATACAGGCTTCTCTCAAAAATCAGATCCCTTCACTGAGTCCCAAATTTGAGCAGCATGGCAGGAGCAGATTTATTTCTAAGGCTGTTGCACCCATGCCAGAGTTTAAGGCTCTGAGCTAACCCAAACCTGAAGGCTCTTTTAATCTGCACTGTCATCTACACTGTGAACAGACAGTTTCATGATTTTGTAGTTCAAGTCACTTTTTAAGCATTTTTTTTTTTAGTACCAAGTTCATTATGGACTTGTGAAGCCTTACTGAGATCAGGTGAAGGCTGCCAGTAAGATGAATGAATGACAGTTCTGTATTGTCTGTGACTTTATTTCAGGGGTTTTCAAGTCCTCACTAAGACTTTTTCTTCCACTGATCTTGGATAGTTTGAGATTTGTTGTAGCTGGGGCATAGTTAAGAGAGCAGAATTCAGCTAGTGTGAGATTAAATTTCCCTGGATGGTCTCAAGGATGATATTATCCATAACATCACCAAGCTATTCAGCAAATGGTCAATCTGCAGAGTGATGCAGGGAGAAGTTATAAGCTTTAAGTCTCATACTTGTTTTGGCTTCTCTCTATAAGACATGACCCAGTGGTCTATTTGGTTTGCTTGGTTTTGAGGTGAGGCAGGGGGTAGGTAAGGCTTTTGTTCAACATGAAGCCACTCCCAACATATCTAGGTTTCAAAGGGAAACATGGACTGCTAAATTATTGTTAAGTTCTGCAGTGCAGTATCAGACCATACTGATTGAACTTAAGCACATTTTAGATTGAACATATTTTTCAGTTGAGGTTACATATGAGAGAGAAAAGAGCAAATTATCTCTGGTTTGTGTGCAAGATAGGAGAGTTAATATACTTCGCCTGGTAAACATAGATTTGCATTTAATGTACAGAATATAGTCTGATATTCATTATACAAATATATACAAAGTATAGAATGTATATTTTAGAAACTAAAAACATTTCTAAACAAATTTACTAGGTAGTCTTTTTTCTTAAACACATATTTGGGTTTTGCTTTCCATAAAAACCCAGAGCTTGAGCTTGCCATTTCATTCTGAATGAAAGTAACAGCTTGCTTACTTTTAATTATCTCTGCCATAAAAAGGAATTATTAAATTGTTGGACCTTTTCTAGGATCTGAGTGAATATTTTGATAAGTGCTTTGTGTATTAACAGCACTGCAAAAAATTTTTTTCTTATTTTAAATCGAAGCATGATGTTGTACAAACATGCTTAGAGGAATGTATTTATGGCCCAAGCGTGGGATTGAAACAAACTGTTCATGTTTCTTTCCCCAATGTCTTTGCAGTTTTCTGATGATTTGGAGAATAATATTATTTAATCCTCATATGTATAACTTAAGGTTCTCGGCTGCTAGTGAATTACAAGAGAAACTGATGGAAAACAGATGTTGGTAAGGACTCAGACACACTTGGGAATGTTTTCTCTGCAGGAGGATCCTGGGGATAGCAAGGCTTTCTAACTGCACCAGCTCAAGAGGGTTGAACTGGAGAAAGTGAACGTGGTCATCAAGCAAGACTGATGAGATGTGAATGCAGATGGATTTGGATTGTCAAGTTTCACAAGAGTTACTAGGCTGGTGGTTTTTAGAATGGAGGCACTTTGGGTCTAATCAGCTATCGCACACCTAGCTAGAGTTTGGACATGTTGGAAATACTGGAAATAACTTTCTAAATTGTTGTAGTCTGGCTGATCTGATTGACTGAAGCTCGTCTGCTGCTGAATCAGAGGTAGGAGTATGGTGCTTGGTTCAGACAGTATGCTCAGCTAGACTTTGGGGGAATTTGGTAACCCTGAACCAATTGAGGGTAGGTAGTATTACTTCCCAAATAGGGAGTTAATGTTTTGTTAACCACAGAGTTTAAAAGGGCTCTGATACGTCAAAGTCCTTTGCCTGCTGGGTAGACAATGTAAAGGTTACATATCAGAGACCATTTCTCTGGAAGTTTATTATTCTCTGTGTCCCACAGAAGAAATTAAAACTCCACAAGAAAATGGATGATAACTTCTTTGGTGAGGTTAAGAGTAGTAGTTTTTCAACTACCCTTATTTTTACTAGCTTCATACTCTTTTCTTGTGCCATGAGAAAAGGTAACAGAAATTCTGATTTCACTGTGGAGGCTCAGATTGGATGTTTCAGGTGGAGGTGTATAGAAACAACAAGATAAACATTACTTGTCCATGTCTTTGATGTCTGTGCATGTGAGAGGCACCAGCATGTACATCAAGCTTCTTGAGTGCAAATGAGATGGTAAAGAGCACAGTTTTCAACATTTATTTCTGATGTATGTGCCAGTGCATGATCTTCATTTTCACCTCTACTCACCTGCATCCTGAACACATGTGAAGATGTGTGGAGAGAGTATTTTCCTCTGACAAGTTTTATATCAGGAAAGAAGATCACCTTGACCTTGCCTGATGGGTTGCCTCAGTGGAGTTCTACTTGTGGCTCAGCTTAGTTTTAAGCTAATATTTGTACAACCTGACATATGACATCTGATTGAGCAGGGTACATAATCTGTCACCCACACACTGTGTATGACTCTTTTAAGAAGCCAAGTACTCTGAAGTGACTAGAAATACTGAAACTGCCACAGTCATCACTAAGCAGAATAAGTCTTGCAGAGAGCAAATGGTCTCCGGTCATGGGGGCCCTGCAGCTTTGTTTGTAGTAAAACTGTGCATTAACTTTTTTTCAGAGAAGGCTGGCAGGCAGGAAAGAAGAGCACACTGGTTACATGTTACCTCATCGTGTGTTAAGCTAATGAATAAATAGAATTGAGTAACATTTGTCAATAAGTGAAACTTTTGCATGAGGAAATGAAATCAAGAAATTGCCATGAGTTAAACAGCTGGAAAACCAGCAGGAGATGTATATGATTATTTTTAGTTCTTTTACTTAATCTATGTGCATTTTTTGAAAGTGTATATATCACTTGAAATCTGTTACAGAATCACAGAATGGTTTGGGTTAGAAAAGACCTGAAGATCATCGAGTTCCAATCCCCCTGCCATGTTCAGGGATGCCTCGCACTACATCAGGTTACTCAAAGCACCATCCAGCCTGGCACTGAACACTGCCAGGGATGGGCATCCAGAGCTTCTCTGGGCCTGTGCCAATGTCTCACCACCCTCATAGGGAAGAATTTCTTCCAAATGTCCAACCTAAATCTCCCCTCTGTCAGTTTAAAGCCATTACACCTTTTCTTGTCCCTATATACCCTTGCAAAATCATTATTCAGTCTAACATTCTACTTCCCCTTCCCTTTCTTTTTCCATGTTTCACTTTTTAAGCTTAAAAGTACCTTGATATCTTGATATAAGGGCCTGCAATTAAAAAATTACTTTAAAAAATCCTGCATTTATTAAATATTGCCTTTTTCTCATATACGCACCTCTCATTGACTTACCCCAAACACCAGACTTTATCTTCAAAGAAGCAACTGGTGGAAAATGTGCAGTAAAAAGCATGTAAAGCATGTGCCACAGGACAAAGCAAGTATGCCAGACGTTTCTGGTTTGACTGGTTGAAAAAAGTCCAAACCAAACCTGGAAAGCCAACAACACGTGAACTTACTGACCTTTGTGTTGTGATAGTTTCTGGAAGTACTGAATAGTGGGGATGGGCTGAGGAGGAGAGATTGGGGGTTGGCTTAGGCAGTGAGGTGAGGTTACATATAAGGCAGCTGCAGTGATTTGGAAACACTAACGGAGTACATTCACCGGTGCGCAGCTCAGCGAGTTTGGATCCTGGAATCATGAGCGAGTGCCCCTTCGCAGGGAACGGTTACCTGTGAGTCTCTCGTCCCTGTGTTTTGCTTCATAGCATCAGTTCAAACAATACAATCTTGATGTAAAATATGAAAACTCAGAGGAATTAATGACTATCAACAAATAGACAACTGTAGCTATTGCTAAAGGAAAATAAATTGCACAGGGTTGTCTGAGTACTTGTTATTTGATGAAGTAGATGTAATGCTACCAGATGTTAATGTGACAATAGGTATTTCAGATGTACTGGTTTTTGCCTGCTTTAGTGATTCAGTTTCTCAAAACAAAGTATCATTTGAATTGTAGGTAAATCTTTTAGTGAAAAGGCAGGTATATTCATAGTTCTTTAATTGAATAGTTTACATATTTACGTATTTTTCTTCTTAGATTTAATTTAAACAAGCTGTCTTTGGAAAATGAAAAAGATGACAAATCACAAGAAGGAATAAATAAAGCCAGCAAAGGTGGACTTGTCTATGGAGAATACCTACAAGTATGTTTAAGGATTTCATGTTTGCTGCCCTGGTTGCTCTTAAGACTTGAGTCAGGATGTGTGACTGATGCTTCTCCCACCAGTCAGGCACTATGACAGGTCTACAAATGCCCTTCATCTGCCTGTCTCTATGTGCAGTCATGGGCACAGGTGTCTTTCTCGACTGGGATGGGGCTGGTGGACTGGGGATGGCTTCTCAAACTGCAGGGAAGCTGGATATATTTTTGGGGGGGATGAAGGGAGTGGTGTAGGGAATTACTTACCTGGTAAGCCTAAACTGTGAAGTGGTGACCACAAAAGCCTTTCTTTGGTCTGACAACCACCACTTGGCAATTCCTCCATGTCAACAGGCTGTGTGCAACTTCCCCAAATTATTGCATGAAAGCCCAGGACATTTGGCTGGAAAAATATATTGCAGAAATCAAGGGGGTAGGACGATGACTGGGGGACACAAACACAAAAAAAAACCCAACCAACCAAAACCAAAAAAATCCCAAACCCAACCAAACAAAAAAAAGCCAAAACTAGAAGTAATTAGGAAGTAAGTAAAAATGAAATGCTGTAAGTAATAAAAGACTATGGAGTGCATTTTTTTTGGTGACAGCGTGAACTAAGTAGAATTACTCTCTGCTTGTGAGGAGAAGATTGATTTGTTACAAAGATTTCTTTTAAAACAACTATGATTAGATTATAAACTTGACTCAGTAAAAAAAATTGGCAATGCCAGAAATGAAACAACTAGTAGAGCCCCAGAACGGAGCTCTTGTGCAGATTACTGCATGGTTACACAGAATTTTAGTATCGGAACTCTGTTTTCACAGAACACGACAGCATAGATGGTAAGGTTTGGAAAATATTTTCTTGTATCTTTTTTTCATAATTAAAAATATCCTTAAAATGATTTTCCGAACTTTATTACTTGATGTATTTAAATGGTCTGGTTTAGGCAAGATTTTTTTAAAAAGTAAAAGCGCCACCTGAGACCATTTAGTTTAACTTCTCATACCTCATAGCACTCTTCCAGTATCTGAAGGGGGCCTACAAGGATGCTGGAGAGGGACTGTCCATTAGATATTATCGTGATAGGACAAGAGTTAATAGATTCAAACTTAGGGGAAGTTTAGATTGGATATAAGGAAGAAGTTCTTTACTATAAGGGTGGTGAGGCACTGGAATGGGTTGCCCAGGGAAGTTATGAATGCTCCATCTCTGGCAGCATTCAAGACCAGGCTGGACATAGCCCCTTGGGTGACATGGTCTAGTGTGAGGTGTCCCTGCCCCTGGCAGGGGGGTTGGAACTAGATGATCTTAAGGTCCTTTCCAACCCTAACTACTCTGTGATTCTATGAGTCAGATATATATTTGATATCCTTAAATATTAGCTCTACACAGTAGAATTACCATTGCTAATAGCAACATTGAGAGATTTACAGAAAAGTCTGTCTTTATCTTCAAGCTGAACAAAATATTGAGTGCTCAAGAACTTCAGAGCGAGAAGAAAGGAAAGCAAATCCACGATGAGCATCTTTTCATTGTAACGCATCAAGGTAAGTGGTTGGAAGGATTTCATTGCTGGTGGTTGACCAGCATTTATGCCACAGGGAGTTATTCAGTGCAGAAACATGGAATATATGGTTTGTTTTCATTGGAGACACAGTCAGTACAATTTCTCTGTATTTATATTTGCATATGTCCCTGTATAATTTTTAAGGCTGTAATCAACTCTATGCTTATGAAGCCATAAGTATAATCTTTAGATTGGGTAAATCACGATTTGGATGGTTCTGTTTCTAGAGAAATTAAGGTTGCAAAATTCATTCACCATCTGAGTAATAGGCTTCTATGGAACTTACAGTAGGCAAATTTGTGTGTTGGCTTGTGCCTTCTCTGAAACTTCAGTTCTAACCACCTGGAGTCTGTATGAAGCCAGCACACTGGTTAGGTGCTCCCTAACTGTTAATATCCACGTATTTTGCAGGCACTCACCTAATGCTATTTTCCTGTTATTAACAGAAAATGTGTAGATGACATAAAGATTGTAAGCAGCTCTGGAGTTAACTTTTATTGGATCAGATCTAGACTTTCTCTTTTCTCCTTTTGTAATGAACATCCTTTACATCAAATATCTGAAGTGTAAAAGACATTTTAGAAATTCTGTCAACGTTTTCAATGCTAGATTGTTTCCTGTAATAGTTTAGGTAAAGGACAGCATACTGTGACAGTTAATACATTTATGTATCAGCATCTTTTTGTACACCAGCAGTATAAATGTAGGCTATTCATTTCAAATTAAAATGTAAGATGCTATGAAGAAAAAGCAAAATAACCCTGAAGTTAATGCTAAAAATGCCTTTCTTTTTGCAGCTTATGAACTTTGGTTTAAGCAGATTCTGTGGGAAATGGATTCTGTGCGGGTTATCTTTCAAAATGGCCATGTAAGTTAAAGGCAAATACTAATTTTGGGAAAATGCAGCCCTCTCTTGCCTCCTGCCTTTCAGTCTGATAGATTTGGGTTTACTAAAGCAACATGTGCTCTTTTTAAAACAGCCTCACAAACACCCTAATGAAATTTAGCAGAGCGGCTCTTAGGTCCTGATACAACAGGTGTGTGATCAGCAAAACCTTATTTCCTCCTGGAGTCTGCCTTTTGCGCAGATCACGCTTCAAAACCAATTTCATTGGCCAGAATGCTCTTACACTCTCCTACTAGTACTGGATATCAGCAGAAACAACTTGAGAATATTCTACTCAAAAAAGAGGCATGCTCAGAGGCAAAACTGAAAACCAGAGGGCTCCCAGGTACCTTTATGATGAAAAGTCATTTCTGCCCTTGTTCAGTTTTTTTATGCCTATGAACTTTATCTTTCCATCCAATACCTGCTATACAAAAGGAAAATTCTTGTTGGTAGTTGTATATTTTAATTCTATCAGAAAAGCAATAATAAAAATTACAGTGTATAATTTGATGAGAATTTCTGAAAATTACAAATATAACAGTAATATTTTGACCATTTCTAAACATATTTCCAAAGCCACACAAGCCTCATAATAATAAATAACAAAGGAAAAGTCCTGCCTGACGCTGCATCCACATAAAAAGGCTGACTGCGTGTAATTTGAGAAATACCTTAAATAACATCATAAGCATGTGTATAAGAAGAAAATTTGGAACTAGACATGACTGAAAGAAGGAGCATTTTTATCATAATGCCCAATGAAAATGTTCTGTTGCCCTCCACATTCATAATTTTGTTGGCTTTTTAGTTCAATGTTGTATCAAATTATAACTGATAAACCCCAGTTCTTAAGCAGTTCGTTATTTATTTGTTTTAAAAACAAAACAATCATTTGTTAACAATCAGAATTTGAAATGTCAATGCTAAGGTTAAGGACACAGCCAAGTGATTAAGGAAATGCTTATCATCTTTCACTTTCGTAGCTTGATATTTTCTGGTTGCGTGCCCAGGGCATAGAGAGAAGTTTAATCCCATTGAAACTACTAGGAATTTTAGCAGACTCTCCTTCAGGCAAAGTGCTCGATCTAGCCAGAAGACAGCTTCTGTGTTTTCCATTTAATATTTTATATTTCTCACCAGATGCAGTCATCTCTGTTTTCCTCTCCTTGCTAATGCACATTTTTAATGAATATCTTTTTAGATGTGTTCTCCTGACATACCTCTGAGATTATTCTGCTTCTCAACTTTTAAGTACTTTCCACATCTGCCTTATGATTTGTTCTTTCACAATCATAGAAATGCTTGTAGAAGTGATTATAATAGAAAGCATGATTATATTATATCATGTACCATTAAAATTTTAGTAATTGGAAACGATCATGATATAAATTGTTTCAGTCTACAGTTTAATTTCTTGTGGTGACTTCTATCTCAGTCAAAAAGGTAGGAAAGAAAAAAAAAACAACTATATGTTTGGCACAGTTGTAACATCAGTCTGAGAAAAACATTTCAATCTCTGAAAATTACAGTTTCAGGTTTCAGTTAAAAACAAGGCTTTCTATTCAAGATGAGATCCTGCTGCTATGGATTTCACATAGAAAAAGACTTTGAGAACTATTGTGCTGTACAACAACAGTGAAAAGACCTGAAATAGGTAGGATATAAAGAATACCACTCTGATTATGATATTTATGTTTTCTACAGGTAAGAGATGAAAGGAACATGCTGAAGGTTATTACTAGAATAAATAGAATTTCAATGATTCTGAAATTACTTGTGGAACAGTTCTCAGTTTTGGAAACTATGACTGCATTGGACTTCTTCGATTTCAGGTAAATACTTAGTATTCCTCCATAGTAATCAGTGAACTGATAATTCCCATCCTTAGAGCTCATGGTAAATTTTTAATGCTCCTTAGCTAAAAAGCACACAAAACTACAATTTTCCTTTTATCGGAAGTGTGAATTGGCTGTATCATCCAGCATACTACAGCAGCGGCAATCCATGGGCTAATTGTCTGTTTTGATGCATTCTTGCTTCTGCTTTTCAACCACACACTGTCATTGGATAAGCAAACATAAGATCAAATCAATGATCTGTTTCTGCCAGATCTTGTATTTGCAATGCAAAGTACGTTACAATCTAGCACTGTGGGATTTCAGATTACTTTTATTAATTGTTATTTCAGCATGGTCACACAATTTAACTCTGAAAGAATCCTGTTAATGAAACAAAATGCATTAAATGTTCTTCTGAACGTTAGTCTGTTGTGTACCTAGCAATTATTCTGTATAACAAGCCTATTTAAAATGCTTTCATTGGCACTTTAATGATGTGAAAATTTCTGTAGTAGTCATTTGCGGTGAAGCTACTTATTCTGACTGGAAAAGAAATTATGTTCACTAATGTTTTTCCCTGTACATCACACATACAAAGCTGCCAATTTAAAACACAGGACAAACGTGTGTCTATATATCTGTGTATGCATAAACAATTTATATCTAGAAAATTAGAATGTTATACATGCATTGTAGTTGCATTATAAAATAGGTTGTTTTTCTCTTAATTGAAATCATATAAAACGCTCAGATACCTATTCAATATTCTTCAAATGTGAAGTATGGGGTTTTTTTTTGTTTCGTTGAGAACCAGAGAACACCATCATTTTTAAACAGTATCCTGTCTTTTTGTATCTGTTCTTCTGTTCCCCAAGATACTACCTAAGCCCAGCCTCAGGTTTTCAGAGCCTTCAGTTCCGATTGCTAGAGAACAAAATTGGTGTTCCCCAAAGTCTTAGAGTCCCCTATAACAGAAGGCATTATCGTGATAACTTCAAAGGACAGGATTATGAACTACTGCTTCAGTCAGAGCAAGAACCAACACTACTGCAACTTGTGGAGGTAACAACATCTGTCTTAGACTTTCAAGTTTTTTACCCCCATCTCCAAAGAATGTCCTTCATTGGTGCTAGTGACAAATTCTTCTTTCTTGAGAGAAGCAAGCATGCTGACAATTTCTCAGTCAGTTTTTTTGATTCTTACCAAATTTTATATGAAAGAGATTTAGTCATTAGTAAACCAACTGATTTTTCACAGCGTTTCCTCTTGTCTGAAAAGTCTGATTCTTAAACTAGTAAATTACATTGTGAAAGTATGAGCTAAGAATATAAATATACTGTTTCATTCACACCATAAAGCCTTTTTAGAAAAAAGCTTTAAAAATATCTCTACTATTAGGAACGGCTATTAGATAGGTTAGACCAAGAAAAGGAAAAATAAAAACTCAGAATGGAAATGAGAAAAGACATTTAAGTAATGTTTCATTATCAATTGCCTTGTTTTAATGACATTGTCTCAGAGCTGTCAATGACTCACTAATTTCTCTCGTTGTCATTTTCATACACAACCTTACATAACTTTATGAAGAATAATGCAATATGAACCTCAATTAAAGCATTCAATCTTATTAGCCCTAGCCCTTTGACTAATGGCACCTAATGCAGAATATATAAGAAATTTCTCTAGCTTTCTTTTCATTTGTCAAAACTTCATGTTCTTGTATGTTTGAGATGAAGAGTGATCTCTAAAGAGAGTTTGACCTTAAAAGTTCCTAATTTTTCCCCTCCAAATTTCATTCCCATTATTAAAAGAAAATCAAAGAGAAAGCTTTGTTAACTGCCAATTAAATTTCTGTCTTGTATCATCACGTATTAGGGTGGAAGTTAATGACAAGACTGCTTGACCAATATCCAGCTTGTCTGACATGATAAAAACTGGCTATATAGGCAGTTCTACACCTTCCTTCTGAGATTTTTACAATTATTCTATATATGGGGAATAAGGTTGTTATCTTATATCTATGAGGGACCTGGTTTTAAAGAGTGAGACAGCTTTTGTCTTCCAACACTAGTCACTTCACCTGGAACCCATCAGTGTGTTTGCATGGCACCATTATGTAGGTATAAATCATCTACATGGATATGCTGACTGAAGCAATAAGCACCTCAATGGGATATTAAACCAGAACAACTGCAGCAGTATGATATATGCTGCTGCAACTTGTGATTGTAAGGTAATGTACTTGCATTAATAATGTTTGAGTACATTATTATTATTACTGTTGTTGTTGATATTATTATTAAAGGCATGGCTGGAAAGAACTCCGGGACTCGATGCTGAAGGATTTGATTTCTGGGGTCAATTTGAAGTGAATGTTGTAAAAGGTCTAGAAGAGGAATTTGCCTTGTTGCAGGTATGTAGTATACTCTTGATCTAGCTGTAAGAAAAGACAGTGGGCAAAATAACATCCTGACATAATTTTGACTTTGTGCCCATTTGCTTCACTTAATCTGCAAGAAGTGAAAAAATGGCTTTTATTTTTTTTTTTTTTTTCCCCCAGGAAATCATGAGTAAGTTTGTATTTTGACATCTAAGACAGTTTAAAGTATGTAATACATGTATGTTTTGATTGCAAAAGGAAAAGGATACTATCAATAGGAGGATCAAAATTGATTTTACTGAAACTACAACTTCACACTTAGTACTTGCATCTACAGTTGAGGGTAAATACAAAGTTTGAGGTCCTGAGTTGTGCGTATGGAGTGTCACTATAAACAGCCCATTTCTGTTTAACAGTATGTGGCAATTTTCTGCTATGTGATTGTTTGAATTTCACTAGCAAATTAGCAAAACAAAATCCCCAAAATACTGTAAGAACTGTAGCTTTAAGTAGATTTTCAATGGAGAAAAAAAAAAGCATAAGAATTAATCAATTTTCTACGAATTTCTGTTATCTAAACCTTTTTATTTACACTTTTCTTACTCATAGCTGTTCAAGGTTGTCTTCTTTCTGCCTTGAAGATTAAGTGTTTTTTAAGGCCTCTAGACCCAAATAAAAGTGATAAGCTGCCAGCTTGTTTGAACATTTATTCATCTGAATTGTGTTGATGGCTATTTAATAGTACATTTTGTGGTAATTGTGTTTCTTAAAGGACAGTGACTCAGCAGTTCATCTGTTTTGTTTGAAAATACAGGTCTTTTTTGATGTGAACTTACACAGTATTTATGATGAAAATAGTGCTTATGAGTCATTAAAGCGTTTAATTTTCCCTATTGAATTCTAAAACCAGTTTTTGTTTTAAATATCAAAGGCCAAACCAGAATCAGAAGAAAAAGATGATGAATTATCTGAATTCCAAAAACAGAAAGAAGTATTACTTTCGTTATTTGATGAAAAACGCCATGAACACCTGCTTAGTAAAGGTAGATTTCATTAATGTGTGCTTTCAGTTTTTTTATACATGATCTATATAAACTCATAACAGCACTAAATTTGCAGGAGAATCAGTAACAGACTAAGGTTGCTCATATTTTGCAGGAGAAAGACGACTGTCTTACAAAGCACTGAAGGGTGCCCTAATGATCTACTTCTACAGGTAAAGTTAAAAGACGTATCGTTAATAACTACTGGCAGGATGGAAAGTGAAGGTTAAGGACAGCAGCACAAATTTATTTAGGTTTGAAAAGGTCTTGGAAATAAGCTTGTATAACCCTCCATAAAACCCAGCTTGAAGGCCAGGTCGGTCTGCTCAAGGCAGGGTCCGGTTGAGTTTTGAGTATCTTTTCAAGGGTGTTAGGTTGGCCTCTTTGGGCAGCTGGTTCGTGTCTGTCCAGCTGCTGCTCCTCAGAGTGTAACTGGCAAATACCTTGTTCAGACCAATCTATAAAGTGTCCTAGGATGAGTTAATTTTCCAAGTATGAGGGAAAAAGCAGATTCAGACTTCTGAGGCAGAAGCATTTCTTAGAATATCTAATGACATTTCAATACAAATTTAGGAAAAATGTATACGTTCTGTCATTATTATACACTGGTGAAGTTCTACTTTGAAAAATCATAAGAGGTTCTGCTGTCTTCTCTTTCATTTTCCAAGGGAGGAGCCTCGTTTTCAGGTTCCCTTTCAGCTCCTTACTTCCCTTATGGATATCGATGTGCTCATGACCAAATGGAGATGTAAGTTCCACTGCCTGACTGTGATGCTCCCTCTTTCAGGTGAAAGTAAATTGCTCTGTTTTATCCGCTTTTAGACGAGTTATGCCCAGAGTTTTAGAACTGAGTTCATCCTTTAGGAATGACTGGGTTTTTTTATACTTCATCCAAAAGGAAAGATGAACAGCTTTTTCTGTGATCATTAGATGTTCAGGTATAGCTGTCACTTCTATGACCTGCTATAAATGAACAATTCTATTTAAGTGGCAGGTATATATTTTGTAATGTCTCCCAAAATGTGACCATGTCATTTCATCATAGAGTCATAGAACAGTTTGGTTTGGAAGAGATCTTAAAGGTCATCTAGTTCCAATCTCCCTACCATGATCAGGGACACCTTTCACTACATCAGGTTTCTCAAAGCCCTAGCCAAACTCATGAAGACTTCATATGCAAACATTCTTTCTGCTCCTCTATCTAGACATCCAGAAATGAATTCTGTATCAGCAGAACATAGTAATGTATAATAGTGTACTCTTTCTATATTAACAATAATTTCATATTAGCTGACTGAAGAGTGGCAGAATTAATTCCTGCATTGCTGAACACCTAGTAGTGTTATATCTATGTAAAGATCTCTGTAGAACTTTAATATTTCAGTGATGCACCTTGATATGACCCTTTGGTTGTATCTTAACAGCAAACATACAGCCTGAGTTTCTTTTATATTACTTAGATAACCATGTCTGCATGGTGCACAGAATGATTGGCAGCAAGGCTGGCACTGGTGGCTCATCAGGCTACCACTATTTGCGCTCAACAGTGAGGTAAGAATAATGTATTTCTCCCATCACCTGCAAAAATGCAGTTCCAACATACCCTAACGCCAGGAGACAGATTTCAGGTAGCTCACTAGAGGATGGAGAGCTGTTGTTTCCCTTCTTGGACTCTTAACATTTCCTCCTGGTGGTTGTAACCTTGTTTTTCAGGTTGACATATACAAATTTCAAGCCTTTTGGGGCAAAAAGAACACCTTTTTGCACGTGCAAAGTGATATGTATAATTCTCAGTCAAGGGATCTAGGTATTACTGTAACAGCAGCAATAATTAACCCTTCATTGTTCAGTTTGTGTGCAACTATTGATGCATAACTTTCTTTTTTAGAATGACCTCTAAATGTACAACGTAAGGTACTTTAATTTAGGATTAAATATATTCTGAAAACTGATAGTAATTCCAAGCTGTGCAGGCAACAATCAGAAGTATGATTCCTTTTGCTGAAGCAGAAAAGGAACTTAGAAGGGATGTTAAGGGCCCTGAGCGCAGAACTCTCTGAATGGGTTGATTTTTTACACAAATTAGAGGATTCAGCTAATTAGACCATTCAGTCCTTTAAGCTGCAACTATGTGCTGATAGTCCTGAACAGCTTTATGTCAAAAAGCACAAGCATCTTTAGAATACCTTCTAAGAGCACCTTCTTTGAGCTTTGATTTCAAAGAGAAACTGTATGTAGCCAGTGACTGCTATGTCTGTCTGTGGACAACAGTTCCCATCACAAGCATTGTAACACAGGGTGGAATGGAAATCAGATGGTTACATTGAATTTGAAGATTATAGGTTCACCATCTTTTTCAGCAAGCTTTCTCACTCTTCCCTGCTTTCAGGTTAACCTTCTTCCTAGGTAAATTCTACTTTGTATCTACTATGAGAGTGGAGGTCTGGAGATTATAGCCTACACACTCCATTTTCAGAAGGATGTGACTAAAGCAACCATGTTTCCCTTTTAAGTCTGATCTGATTTGCCCTATAAACAGTTAGGGTTGTATTTCTACTCAGGAATACTCAAGAGGAGTGCAGAAATCTTATTAAATAAAAAGAGATGGAATGATTCCTGACAATTTTGATATTATGACCTTCCTTGACAATACCAAAGCATTAATTGTTCTGATTATCTTTTTCAGTGACAGATACAAGGTGTTTGTGGATTTGTTCAATCTTTCAACATTTCTAGTGCCAAGACACTGGATACCAAAGATGAACCCAAGCATTCATAAATTCCTTTATACTGCAGAATACTGTGACAGCTCCTATTTTAGCAGCGATGACTCTGACTAGCCTGCCTTTCCAAACTGGTCGCTGTAAAGAACTTCAGGACTTTCACCTCCAGTGGTGCTGTCTCTCAAATGTAACAGCTACTCTCATGGAGTGTGAGTGTGTAAATATGTATTTATGTATGACAGCTAAGTGAATAGTATGACTGGCTTGTGGAAGAATCTTAATTTTTATACAAAAAATAACCCATACTGAGTTAACCTATGCTAAGACTAAAATGATATCCCAATTCAACTCAATGACTAACTTGATTCTTCATTGGCTTCTTAAAACCTGTAACTGGACGTTTTTAAAACCTACTGTGAATTATACAGAATTACCATGATGATGTCATATTTGTACATATTTTTGTATTTGTTTACCTAATAGCTGTTATTAATTTACTTCTAGTAAATTAATTAGTCTCATCACCTTCAGAAAAGTATTAGTTTCTGAGCTCTTATGGAATTTCAAAAGCAATTTTGTGTTAAGAGTTTCAAAAGCTAGATTTAAAAAAATAATTCCCAAATCCATAGAAACCCAAGTGTCTTGAAGTTTTACATACATCAAGAGTATGCTCCTATCTGTTACAAGTGAATGTAGAAACACTGTTAAGAGTAGCAGATACTTACTTTGCACTTCAAATAAATAAAAGTGGTATTAAAGCTCACCTGTTAATTCTTCTTCTAAAGCAAGAGTAAAGTTCAAAAAACAGTATGATAGCCATTTAAAGTGTTTTTTACTCAAAATATCACTGAAGTAAGGATAAAATTGATACATACTAAAATCAAGGAAAATTGGCAATAGGATATTAATAAAGCTGTGTAGTCTTCTTGTTGGATGAAGGCTCCTCTTCTTCTAATCACTTCCAATGTATGTATGGAAATATACTTTAGCCTAACTTCTGCCGAGTTGGTCTCTGCCTTAGGTGCTTATACACCTCACAGTCACTAGTGGAAAATCTGTGTCTGATATTACTATAACAGCATTACTCTTATTAATATCAACTGGGAAATTTGGCTATTGTTTTCCAGTTATGGAAGCAAGAAAACTATTTGTTGCTTGTAAACTGTTAAAACACTAACACTTAGAAGTACATGACTAAAATGGCAATAGTTACAACAGAAAATGATGAATGCTCATTGTGTTTGTCATAAGAAGGTTAGAAATACACTGATCAAGTAACACAGTACAATAATTGAAGGCAAAAACTACAGAATTGCTTCAGTATTTTTCACAGTGATGCTTCATAAAATATACAGATTACAGATGAAAGATTCAGAGCATTTCAGAGTTACATATTTGGTTGTGAAATCTAGTTAAGACCAGCAAAGCTGGCATCCCTTTTCTGGTTGCCAGCAAGTCCCATCTATGAATTCAATTAATTAACGCAGGGAAATCTAAACCCCACTCTATTTGGAGTATCCTCTAATTACTGACTTTCTAAAGGTGTATTAACAAACCCAACCCTCAGATTTTTTTCTACAAGAAGCAGATTTTTTAATTTGTACTTGCAGCTGGCTTTACTGTAACTCATGATGTAAAGAAGAAAAAAAGGCATGGAACTGATACCGCTCGTGAAGCACAGAAGGCTGATTTGCAAACACATACAACCTACCAGGACATAGCATGTTAAACCACTAGAACTGCCTCTCTTTGTCTAATAGTACACTTACTTATTCCTTTTCTATCGATCTAACAAACAAGTGCAAAGACTGATATTCTAGGCACTTTCCAGAACACAGTCCCTGCTCTGAACAGCATTGAAGTTTTACTCAATAAAGGTCTGAAGCCTGAAGATGAAGGACTGGAGCACTTCACAGACAGTGGATACTCAGGCAACAAGGCTGAGTATCTGTTACCCTCCTGTATTCTTCCAGCTTCAGAGAAAAAGTGAGATTTCACAAAAAGGAAGACAAAGTGTCAGAGGTGCTAGAAAAGCCAAGTATCAAACAGAATGTATTCTTCCGACTGCCTTTCTTCCCTGCACAATAAAAGCAGACCTGATCATGGTAGTTCTTACAGTCAAAGCATGTCAATTATACCTTGTCATAATATTGACTATTTGATCCAAATTCCTCATCATTCATCATCACTTCTTTCCCTGTAAGATTTTTTTAAGGAGTAGTGTTCAACACCTGGATAAAGATCACACTTGCAGTTTCAGTCCATCATTGTAACTTCTTTTTGTGTACTCTGCAGATGATTTCAAGTCTTCTTATTCCATGAGAGATTTGACATACAACACATTCCAAATAAGAACATTTTTAAAAACTCCATCCAACCCATTCCCTTATTGCTTAAAAGCAGAAGTTGCCCTTACAGCGATTTCTTATCTTAGAAAAAAGTTGGTTTGAAGTAAATCTTCATGTACAGTGTGTGTCCAAATGCTACTTGAGGTCTTTGGCCAGTAGATGTCAAACAAATACTGCTGAAACTGTATCTGCTATACCTACAAATGAAACAAAATATTATTTTTTAATAAATACTGGAAGTGGAGACTTGCTACAAAGAAGTTACCAGAATTCATATTCATAATGTCCTCTCTCTGTATCAGGACAGCAGGTGAACTGCGGAGGGGCAAGTGAAGGCAGGAAACCAGCTGCAGCCTTTTTATTTCTTCCTTACTTGACACTGTTTATAGTTGTGATCTACTTTCCTTCTTCCTCTGCTTTTGCAGTCAAAACTTTAGATCCTTTCTAAGGATTCAGCATTGGTCCAACTTGAGTGCTGATAAGCAACCTAAACCTTGATATCCTCTTCCCTTTTAATCATATGCATTAGCAATGTACAGACAATATGAAGCTGTTCAGCTTTGAAAGCTCACCAAGAGAACAGCGATCACAAATTCCATTACTAAACATACTTTTGAACACTCTGACCCATACAAACACAGAACAAATCAGGCTTTATTTATGCTCAGTTCTTTTTGTATTGCTGTACAACTTTCAGTACTAAAAGCAATGTCTGAGTACAGACTGTGAAAGGCAGTAAAGGTTGACAGCCCTTGTACCCTCAAAAGTTGTGTCACAGCACCTCTAAATCAGAAGACAACATCTGTGAGGGGAAGAGAGCAATTACTGGCTTTTGCTGGATTGTTCTTGTGTGGGACACTACGGAAAACATGAAAGATCCTGCTTTTTGAGAGAAGAATTTGAAAACAACACATCTGCTCTTCCTGACCAGCCCTAAAATTCACTTGCTTTAATTACCACTACTTCTAAGTTTCTCTTCCAAATAGTTTATACAGGAACAAAAGTTTCAGTAACATAGAAAAGCTCTGATGGGATACATTGTCCTGATCTTTACTGGGTGTAGGCAAACTGAAGATCATCTGTTCTTATTTGCAGATAATTTGCATCCTCTTAACACCTTGTACAATGATTGGGAGCTACCATGAAACATACATGGAAGTGAATGGCAACAGAAGACCTCCAGCATTTATCTAACAGAAGAAAAAAAAAAAATCAATGGATACACAACACTTACTAATAGTCCAATCCTAGCATTTTGGCTCAGCAGTCTTTGCCGGTAAACAGGAGCTTCACCTGCCTTACCTGTGGCAGTTACTCAGCAATTGGAGAAACTGGATATTTAACATCATAACCCCCCCCTCAAACACCAGGAAATACCACATGCAAACAGTAAGAGCTAGGAGATGGAATAAGTACTAACAGCATGTACCTCTATCTTAACAGAAAAAGCCACAAGCAGGGTACACAACTCCCAAGCACTGGCAGATCCACTTTTCAACTGAGCCCAGAGACAATTCCAGCCACCAGACAAGGGCAGCAGCTGATTTATCTATACTGAGTGTAGTGATGGCATTAACCTAGAACAATGACACATAAGTGTATACTTTGCCTTGTAATGTATACATTACCTCTACATGGTAAGATACAATAGAACTTTATTCTTTATGCCTTATATAGCATTACCCTTCCACAGTGTTTTTCAATCATTCAGGTAGACGGCTTGGTTGAACTAGCAACTGCTTCATTTATTTTTCCATCTGAATTCATCTAACCTTTTCTAAAACGTAGCAATGACTTGCATTTGCTCTCCAAGGATCCCATTATATTGCTTTACCTACATGGAAAAAGAATATCCCAGCATGTGGCCTTTACAACTAATTATTTTTTGTCAGACTTACCACAGACATTGCTGCCTATCTTAACACGAACATAGCCTTCTATTCCCCATGTGGGCCCCCAAGAGTTCTGTACAATCCAGTAAGGGATACTACCTGGAAGAGACATTTTCATAAACAAGAGAGAACATGAGATTTGGGAAGCATAGAAAACTTCTAACATTCTACAGAGTTGATTACCATTTTAATATCTCATAGTTTCTGATGATTTCATGATACAGTACAGTAAAACCTAATGTGGTTCACCTGGAGGACAGAACTAATATGCCAGTGTTGAGCAGACTGGTTATATCCTCTGTTGGCCTAAAGACGCATACAACTGTTTTATTGACTTTATAAGCACATGAAATCCCACAGAACTAATGGAGCACAGACAGGAAGTTTTTCTCCTAGGATCAGGCTGCATTTCCAGAACTGGTGTGACACCAAGCCAAAGAGCTCCCAACAGAATACCCAGGTCTGGATTTTAATCATTTACCCTGCAGGAGGCAAGTTGTAAATAAGAAAAACCACAAAACCTACTGAGCTGAAGTTCAGTTGATGGCAACACACCTGTTCTGTCAAAACCAGTGATAAGAACAGCATGATTTGCTCTTCCACTGGAGCAGTGATATTGTATGATCCCACCAAGATAATCCTGCCAGCTAACTGCATCTACTGTTACTGCCAAAGGGCCCCAGTTCACAAGCATCCTCATCATTTCTTCTTCTTGATCACTGTGAAAGAAGTGATAATGCCAAGTTACTTACATTAGCACACTAAAGAAATCTGAGAGGTGGTAATCTACTTGTTAAGTATGATTTAAAAGTAAAAAAATTAAACTGTTTCCTGTGAGTTCTACACACTGCATAACAAATCAGTAATTATGCATTTCATAGAATACAATAATACAAACATAGGGCACACAGACTATGGGAAAGGTGCAGATGCAAGGACATAATGCTATTAAATAGCAGCATGTTCCTGGGTCAAGTCAGTGGGCACTATGTAACTTTCATCTATCACTCTTCTGAATTAAACCCAGCTCTGGACAAAACATTAATCTTTATTATTATCTTCCATTAGTTTTTCAAACATACAGAAGTATCTCTTCTATCATACATAATAATAGACTCAAATATGTATCTCAAACACATCAAAACACAGGACATTACTATTATCAGACATTCTCATACAGTTTTACTTACGTAATGTACTGGAACATGAAATCTTTATCACCAGGTGATATGTGCAATAACTAAATTTGACAAATGCAGACTGGCAAAGCTATAATAAATTTTACTTACTCATATGTGGCAGCAATTCAATTCCTAGTCAAAACTGAATTTCGTGTCTTTAAATTCAATATGCAGCTGTATTGTATTGATAAAGATTAGAAACAAACTTTCTTAATATAGAAAAAAAAGCTACCAGTTGTCTTTACAAAACACAGCTGACAACACAGTTTGTAAAGTCGTGGACTGGAGAAGGATGTGGGTGGGGGAACAAATGGATTTTTTTTTCAACAAATTCCAACTACTATTGGTAGGATTTACTGTTGCTGATACTTAAGCAGTGTAACATTCACTTACCATATATTAAAAATTGAAACTAACTCACTGTTCCAGTTTAAACACAGCCAATTTAAAATACCTAATTTCAAGACACAGACATAGCTTTATAATTTGAGCAGGCCTAGTGATGGAAGGTTTAGTGGATTCATCGCACGAGCTTTAACTCTCAAAAATGTTATGTATTAATTCTTATCTACTACACAGCTACAGAACTGATGCAATCGACCTCATAACCTTTGGCTGGTCGATGCAGGATTGGCTCTCACTTACTCCACAGTTAATGAACGCAGAAGGGAAAGTACAGCAAACAAGAAGAATCAATAATAGCTACCTGAAGTCATATGCAGCAAATCCTGCTATTGAAACTCCAAAATCTGAACGACCAAAATAATGGCACAGTCCTGTCTGAGCTTTAAAAGTGTATTCTGAATCTCTCACGAGTTTTACTTTTGTCTGCAAGAAGAAAAATGAATATACAGACCATAAAATTCCAATCTAGTTTCTGTTCTGCTTGAACAAAGTCTCTTTTGGTTCCAGATTAAATAAATACGCATGAATATATACACACATGTATGTATATGCATATATACACACATATACACACACATTAAACAAAATCAGTTGAGCTGTATGCTCCACCTTCCTCATCATTTTTTCCCACTGAGAAGTATGTTAATATGGAAGCTAAGAAAGGATTTGAGATTTAAGAGGAGTTTCAAACCTGGTTCAGCCAGTTCAAAGCACTAACAGTGGATCCCCCGCTGCAGCCGTAATTATTGTATGAACAGTCAATAACCTGCTGTACGCTGAGTTCTTCCAGGTTATTTCCTTTAATTGCATAGGCAGACTCTATACCACCCACTACGCTGAAAGCCCAGCATCCTCCACACTGGTAAAAATAGAAGGGAAACAGGAGAGAAAGAAAAGGTTAGTGTTTTTTAAAAGAATGCATTCAAGGAGACAGTCTACAACCTTCTGCAGTCTGAAGAAGGTTACAGAGATATATCAGATTATAGTTTAAGAAACAATAAACTGAAATTAAACAGAATGGAAAAAATCCTTAAACAGTAACAGAATCTAAACTACAGCTGCAGGCTCCTTAAACTGTGGCATTTATAACAGAAAGCAGAATTTATTCCTAGTCAAAGTAAGGTTACACCATGTGAAGCCCAGAAAGAAAAGACACTGAGGATGTAACAACTTGTTTGTTTCTTACCAGTGACCATAACCACACTGAGATAAACTGTAATCACGTAGGGTCTGCTTATCTTCCTATCATCCCCTGAGGTGTTCAATGCTAAAGATATGGGTATTGGCTAGTTGATAGCATTCACTCACGAGAGAAAACAACGGTAGAGGATGTATCCCCATAAACAGGTGAAATGGAAGAATGAGGTCAGGTGCTGAACTTACCTCAGTCTCTTTGGAAGAATACAAAAAACATGTTGCAAAAGACTTGCAGATTTAATTAAACAGATTAAAAAAAAATGGTTTACAGTTTATAACTGCACAATTGAAAAAAATGCACAACTTTTACACCTCTTTTAAATCTAATCCCACTTTGCATAAAATGCTACATGACTTTGTGTATGTTCAACCAGCCACACTTCTGCCAGCGCTCCAGGGAGTCTTGAGGCAGTGCTGGTCGCTTCCAAAGCCTGCACTGTGCTCTATCACATACCTGCTGGAGCTGTCTCTGAGCAGTGCTTGAGAACCAGGAAAAGAAAACACCAGGACTTACTGTTTGCTGATTTCTCACTTCCGCAATGACTTTCTTGTCCCTCCAGTCAAACTTCTTTGGCAAAGGCTTTTCCTTTCCTTTTGGCACTTTTATGTATCTGGGAAGTTTGTGAGGTATGCTTCTTAAGTAAATAGCTAAACACAGAATACAAACATCTATAAATTTACTAACTAAAAAAAAAATAACAACCACAAACAGTGTTTTACTACAAGTATAGAAGAAACATTGATTTGTAGCTACAATTGTAAGACTACAACTCATTTCAAATCCATAGAAAATGCATGGATTTTAAAATACTCATTTAGTTGCAGAATGAATGTGAATAATCCTTTAGTTCTGGAAAGACAGAAATATTCCATGTAGGGAATGTGGATAGAAAGCTGATCAATAATCATTCCATAAACCAAGTTTTGTTTGAAAATTTTCACAACGCTTACTGGGAAAATATTACTTTATTTTAGCCAGGTAGAAGGTGAAAAATAAGAGGAGAATAATGTAAAGATTCTGAAACACATGTACATTGCTAGTTTTTAACTTTAAAAAGTTCCTTAATTATGGAAGATTTAAAAAAGGTGTGAAATCCCCTGATGAACAGAACTTATAGCAGCTGACATGAACAGCAAGAAGGGAAGATTAGGTTATGTATCAGACAAATTTTCTTAGTAAAAAAAAACCACCTTAAAATAATCAAATGTGACATTGTTCCTGAAAGTCACAGCTATCATTGTACAGCTGTGGACTTCCAAGCATTGTCTGGATTACAGTCAATTTTGTTTCAGGGCAGGGAATAGGAACTTAAGAACCTTGTGTATGTTCCAATTTTAAAACTGCTGCAATCAAAGAAGGCTTTAAGCCTCAGTGGGAAGAAGGGACCTTAAAGAAGGGACAATCTATAGACTAAATCATCTTCAGGCTCTGGGCAATTCAACCTTGCAAAACTAGTAAGACATGAAGAGCATCACTGTATCCTTCAGAAGTACTTACAGTTTGGTATCAGACATTGTAAACTAGCTGACTACCAGCACTGGAAGAATCTGTAAATATGAAAGACACAAGGTTCTGGGAAAGAGTAAGAAAAATAACAGAAAAGGCATTAGCAGCAATCAGGAAATGTACCTTTGAACTCTTCAGGAAACAGGTGAGAAAACTGGTTTATTCCATAGAAAGCGGTCATATTATCTTTTGATGATGAGTTCAGCAAGCTAATTCTTTTAGAGCTTTCCTGAAGGAAAAAAAAACCCAAATGTCTTGTGGGCATTATTAAGATAGCAGTAGTGATAAAACCTTAAGAGCAGGAAAAAAACAGGTTAGCAACAGTAAACATGAACTCAGATAACAAGGCAGCTCTTCACCTCAGGTTCACCTCATATTCATTGTGGATTCCCAGCAAACCAATATGAAAGCCATTAGACTAATTTCAACTCCAAGAGAGACAGCAGAAAAGCCTTTTAAGCGCACAGAGGTTAAAAATCTGACACAAAGCAGACAAAATGGACAAGCTGAGAACAAATTTTCTCAAAGCCATCTGATGCCCTTTGACAGCAAAACAACCCTTGTGATTCAGAGATACGTAAAAATGTCTTCGGGCAAGAGTTAACCTTGTCCTTACGAGAGAAAGGAACAGTATCATGGCCTAAAAACCTAACCTTTAAATTACCAGGAATCCTAAATCTCCGAAAAGACATGTTTTTTGATGCACGAAACACAATCGGCAGCCACCTCCTCGGTGCGAGGCTGACACCTGGTGCCACAACCGGGGAAGGAAAGAAAAGCGGCGGAATCCCAGCGCCTGCAGCTTGGGGGAAAGCTGAGAGAAACGAAACAGCAAAGGACCCCCGGGGCGGGTGTCGGGACCCCGTGCAGAGCGCTCCGCCGCGCCACGCTCCGCTCTCCGGTTTAAGCGGCACCTCGGCACACGGCCCTCTCCAGCGGAGCCCGCAGCCAGCAGGCCCGCCGCGCGGCGCCGATCGCCAGTGTAAGTGCGGGCACGGACACCTACCCGGAGGGCCGCCGCCGCCACTTCTTCCTCCCGGCCTCCTCTGTCCCGCGGCGGGCGGCCCTGAGCGCCGCCGCCCTGCTCCTCCAGCCAGGTGCCCGCAGGAGCCAGGAGAGCGGCGCTGCCCACCCGCAGCAGGCAGCAGAGAATCGGCAGCGCTCGCGCCCCCATTAACCGGCCGGGTAGAGCGATAGGTCGAGCCATGCCGCGAGGGCAGCTGGGCCCACTCCCAGCCGGGTCCCTGCCTGCGGGCCCTCCCCCGGCCGTCATGTCATGGCGGGGTGGGGCTTGGGGGTCACACCTCGCCCCACAGAGCTAGTGGGGTGGGCTGGGCTGATTTGGGGGCAAATGAGGTGAAACCTTTTTCCCCGGACCTAGAGGCAGCCATTGCTTCTTCCTACTGCGGCCCCGGGGGCAAGCAGCCCGGGGGCTGCGGCTGCCGCGGGGCGGACCCTCAGGCGCCGTCAATGGTCGCCGCCCTCAAGCGCTGGGCGCACGGCTACAGCCGTGCCTCGCGTCCTGCTTCTGTCGGCGGTTTTGCTGTGGTTTGGGGTACTGGGCAGCCCCTGGAGAAAGCCTGGGTTTCAGGCGGTGCTTTACACGTGACAGATGCGGGTCGCACAGGGCTGCAAACGAGAGGAGAAGAGGTGCTGACCCTTCAGTTAGCTGCTAAGGGAAAACCTTTGCCAGACCTTTGCTGAGAGGAAAGGTGGTTGGTACCTCCAAACTGGGCTGCCAGTGGGAAAGCGAAGGTGTAGTTTCTCCTTTGGGGCAGTAGAAGTGCAGCTTATAGGTTTTATCAAGGGAGGGCATTGGTGAGGAGAGAGCTACCCTGTGCAGCACTGCCAGTGTCCCCTGCCTCTGGTGTCCAGTTAGGTTATGCCAGAAGAAAATACTCGAGGGAAACCTCTGTGCATGCTTATGGTGGCTCACAGGTTTCCTTAGAAACTAATAAGTACTGGTACTTCATCAAGCAGGTTAGAGTTTGATATTTAAAACTGTGTTAAGCTGGTATAAGTTAACACAGTTCCTCTTGTAAATTTCCATCAATAGATATTTTTAAATAATCATAGAATAGTTTGGACTGGAATGGACCTTAAAGATTATCTAGTTCCAACCCTCCCTGTCATGGGCAGGGACACCTTTCACTAGAGAAGGTTGCTCAAAGCCCTGTCCAAATTGGCCTTGAACTCTTCCAGGTATGGGGCATCCAATGTTATGCAGTGTTTGTATGTAGAATATTTGTATGTTTAAAGCTATTCTGTGGTTTAGTTGTCCCTATTGCTTTTCTCCTCACCATCTTGCTACCACAGTGCAGTGGTGCCAGTCGCAAACCTTGCAGTATGATGTTTGAGAAACATGAGGCTTTCCTTGCACTGAAATTTTACAGGGGGTAAAGTTTTTCTATCATTGCTGTGCTGTGTAATAGCAAAGTCATATAGGTGTGTGTGCTCTGTAAAGGGTGAGGTGCAGAATTGTGACAGTGCACGGGAGGTTTTTTTTGTATCATGCAGCATTTTATCCAACAGTTCAAGTTTGAAAGTGAAATTGTATTGTATGAAATGCAAGAGATCTCTATATTTCTAATTTCTAGATTAGTAGATATAGGCAGACCTGGCAAGTAGAAGACAAAAGATTAAGCCTATGTCTGGTGGAGTGTCAGACGAACCAGCACCACTGTCAGCTGCAGCTCTCTACCTCGTTACTCCAGTTCAAATTCCTGTGTTTCCTGGCTTTGGAGACCTGGCTTTGTTATAGCATCCCTCTCTGGGAATGGTAACTCCTGTTTGAGGGGGGTCCAGGTAGCTTCAGCCATGTGTGCTGATTGTTGTCTGTCATCTCCCCACTGGTGGCTGAAGAAGGATTTAGATAACTTTAATCAGTAGCACTACAGAGTCCTCTGTGCTATGTAAGCATTTAGTGCCCTTTCCCCCTTCACATAAAATGGCCTTTTGCTCTTTTCTGTAGCAAAAGTATTTTGGTACTGGCTGGCCTTATGCTGCCTTTGCCTGTTGGTTTGTTTGGTTTTTAATGAGCAACTGACCAGCAATTTTACAAAAAAAAAACCAACCCACTCACTTTTCTGAAGTGTGACTACAGTGCCAGAGTTGTTATCTGTCAGGGAAAGGGGCAACAAACCCCAGCACTTCAGTCATGAGATGACAACAATTCTCTCCAATCCACCCCACTGGTAAAGGAGTGCTTGTGTTTGTTTGCAGAACACTTACCATGCAGGTACCTTTTCTTAATGGTGGAAGGAAAAATTCATTATTCTGCTTTATAGCCTGCAGTTATACGTATTTCTGTAGTGAAGAGAGAATTTAACACACTGTCATTTTTGAGAAGTTGGCGCATTTTAAAGGCACTTAAATGGTGGCAGGTAGATTAACGATAAAACAATCATGGCAGTTCAGGAACCTCCTGACAGTATAAATAAAAGTTTATGATCTCTTCAAACGAAATAGTTTATGTCCAGGATTGAGCAAACCTGTGGGGATCATAATCCAGCTCTGCCTTTGCTTTCCTCTTCCTGTGAACTGGCTGTCAGGGGCATCAGCTAAACTGTTGCCACTTTTGATACAGGAGGCCTATTTATGGCTTAGAGCCAGAGTATGAAAGCTTATAAGGGTGTATTTTATTGGTTATTCTGATTAATTTTATTCTTGTAACCCCAGGATTGGCAAAAGAGGTGTTATTAAAATAAATTAAAAACTTATATTGATGTACTGAGGTCTGGGATCAGCATAGGGACTGGATAGGGTGAAGACTGTAGCGTAAGTGAACAGTGAAACCTTTTTAAGGATGGTCTGAGCCTCAGCAGCCAAATTTTGGGCCAAAATTCATCAAACTGACTTTGCACACTGTGACCCTTGGAGAAGCGCAGGGCGGTGGCTGGCAAGAGCGTCAAAGAAAAGCTTGATATGGGAACCATAGCTTTGGATGTACTGATAGCAAGAGAAACAGAAGCTTTAATGCAATAGCCACATGATTTTATTACGTATAGTGTAATATAAAGGAACAGGAAAGAAGTTATTTTGCCAGTCAGTGTAATCAGTGGAAAGATGCTGAAATTAGCTTTAATGAAAAGTAAGTTTTGAAATAAAGCATGTCATATTTTTCATCGGGGTGACATCATCCATTTGGACTGAATTGGCCTGCTAGTGTTGAAATCTATTCATTGGAAATAAGAATTATCTCAAACTGAATAATTTTTCTTACTTTTAGTATATAATCATTAAATTATAAACTGGTCGCCTTTACTAGAAGAGAGAGATAAACTTCCAGGGTTTTTTTTGTTGCTGTTTCCAGGGGTTGTCTTGTTCATAGCAGGAGAAGCTGTTTTCTTGCTTGGAGAAAGAGCTATTTTATTTTTTATGTAGACTTCAAGACTTACTTTTCCTGTGAAACACGTGGGGGCAGCAAAGGACTTTTGAAAAGGTAGTTGCAAGCCATGCAATTTTAATTTTCATTTGAATTAAAATAAACATGCCAGAAACAAATAAAAAAATCCCCTCCTATTTTGGGAAAACAGATATTTCTAGATTGCTTTGCATTAAAAATTCTGTGCAGCATAGCAGGAGGAAAAAGTGTGTTTCTAAGGGGTTTGCCCTCTCTGTGTACTAAGTAGGTATGTCAATTTATCTTGTTCAAGAGGAGACAATGTTAGAAAAGTCAGTGTCTCCTCTGATGAGTGGCTCAGGGAGAATAGAAGTGTAGCAAATAGCACAAGGTAGGTGACTGACAGCCAAAGTGATCCAGAATGCTTTATTTTCCACTAACCTACTATGCTATTAGAATGTTTTGTATTTGTGCTTAGATGAACAAAACCCCACTGAAGTACCTGGAGAGCTCTGTCTATAGTCACTCAGACCCTGCTCGGCTTTTAGTTACTCCAGTGTGAATCTAGCTTTGCTTCATTAGGATAAAAGAAAGTGCACTTGTAAAAATAATATCAAAAGCAGGCCTATAAAAAGGAGTAAGGTATAAAATTTTTGTTTTGGTGGTTTCTTTTTTGTTTGTTTGTTTTTAAGTTATTTTTAAGATTTTATTGCTACCATTTCTTACTGCTTCATTGACACAGGTGAGCCATATGTTATTTACACGTTGTTCTAGACAGGTTATTAATATATTTTTATGCAAGCATATGCTTTGTTTATGTTTCAAGATTTTTTTCAGAAATTCTATTTTAGAATTTTATAATTGTAAGTTCTTTTTTATGGATACTTTTTTATGAAGGGAATTTGTTTCTCATAAGGTGCAAAGCATCCATTTCTAAAATTGTTTGTAACTTCTAACAGTGTAATTAGTGGGTAGATTTTCATGGCGTGACAGGGTCAGAGTGAGAGAGCATGTTAATATTCTGTAAATTGACTCTTGTTAGACAGCCTGGCTTCAGAACCCCTTGGCCTATGTGTTTTTAATTGTTATAGCAAACAAGGAGAAAATACAATAAACTGCTTTTCAGTTGAAGACAGGTCTTCCAAGGACTGGTACTGTGGCTGCTAAGGGCAGTAACGTGATATATTAATGGATCTTTGGGGAGGAGGGATGCCTTTAATTTTGATAGATGCCTTCAGAGTAGCAGTTTGTAATTCCTCCTCTTGTATATAGACATATAAGATGTTTGACAAAAAGAAAATGGATCCCTTTGTGCAGTTCTGAACCTCAGAGAGAAATAATCTAAATTCGTCAGCAGATGGAGATGAGCACCTTTTCTTAAAAAGATTTGTTGGGAAAAAATTATTTTAGGATAAGACTAAAGATTTGTTTATTTTAGGACCTTGCACAGGTAGTGTTTGCTAATATAGTTGCACTGGTAACAGTTATTAAATATAAGCAAAGCAAGTGTGAATTGAAATCTTGGGATGAAATCTGGTCTTGTTTAAGCCAGTGTGAGGGTAAATAAGCAGTGTTGCTGTCGCTGATGTTCAGAAGTCATCTTCTCTGGGCCCCAAGGTAAGCTTTGAAGTTTGTGAGAAGCAGGGAATATTGCACATGGTATTATTTGGTTTTTCAGGAATAACCAGGCTATGCAGGAAAGGAGTTGCCTTAGCTAGGTCATGATAAGTATCTGTGTTGACCATGAAGTCTCTCTGGTACTGCTGTCTTCCTTTGGAAATAATGAAGTAACTGTCAGACCTGCTTTTCTATTCTGACTCTTCTGAATCTCATCTGAATATCCTAAACACCAGTAAGTCTCTAGCTGTTTTTTTTATCTTCTTCAGCCTTGTCAGTAGGGAGTAAATTATGAATGAGGAAGGCTGGCAGCAGAGCTAATAATTCAAATCAAATTGTGAATCAAAATTTGAAAGTGAATTACACCTATTCTGAGTGAGACTGAAGTATGAAATCTTGACAGTTTTAGGGAGCTGAGAATTGGTTTTTAAGATGGTGACTGTGCCATTTCTGATTTTCTGTCCTCATTGCCAGTCCTGCTTGCCAGTGTATGTAATAGCTTGATATGAAGTACTCTCAGCTGAGAACTTTTCAGATCTAGGTCATTCAAATAATATTTTCCTGTTGGCTTCTTTTTCTTTTTAATATTTAATTATCCCCTGAAAGTGAGGTAAGTTGTCAGCTTTTCAGGAAGACATTCAGACGGTATTGGGTGCAGCTTGGTTTATGGCCACAAGCATTATTAAACATTTATTCACCTTAATTGTTCTTACTTCTTCCATCAAATCGTTACATTACGGAAGATGTTGAAGTGCTCATCAGAAGAAATAATACTGTTTTACAGAATCTACTTTGCGAATTTCAGTAAATCCTCCAGTTAATTTGTTTATACATCCTTCATGAATTCATCAGTGACATTGTTGGTAGAGGAAACTAGGAAGACGGTAGGAGGACTTTCCAAAAAAAGTACCATTCAGGAATCCAGGTATTTCTATCCTACATAGATTTCTGCAATCATGTTTGGAAAATCTAGTTACTGACTTTTTTCCACTGGTTGTTATAACTCAAAAGTGTTGAATCATCCCAGCCTATATTCTTCCTCTTCCATATGCGATGCCTCCCAGTTTGATTTTACTGTGAAACTTAAAAGGGCTGATTTTTCCAGTCACATTGCAGTGAATCAGTTATGGCTATTATTGCTGATTATAATATATTGAAATTATACCTTGTCACTATAGTGCTTTGTATAAATAGATTTCTAGTTCTCTTTGTGGGAAGGTCAGCAATGTAAAGCCAGCGTCAAATTTGCATCTCAAGTATGAGGTCTATGTGTCCATGACTAACCTGTGCACAGAAATAGGGGGTCTGTTTTGAAGTCAGTGGCTGACTTCAGTCATGCTTAGATTCTGTTTTTTATATGACACATGCTGTTAAGCTCTGGCATAAAGTAAAATCCTTGCAAGAAAATATACTGGGTTTATTGTGTAAAGTTTTGATGAAAGGTTAACTTTCTTTTTGTTGATTTAGGCTTTCATCTAGCAGCAGGCTTTTATGCAGGAAGAGTGACTGCCCTGTCTTCCCTACTGCTGCTTGTGTGAAATTCACATTGTCACCATTTCCATGTGTGCTGCTAGAGGTGCTGAGCTTTTATGAAGTCTTGCAGCTCTTATAAGTTAGGAGGGTAGGATCCAGCTGTCTGTTGTGAATGACAGGGTTAGAATGCAGGAAAATAAACTTATGGGGAAAAACCAGGGACTGGGACTGTGCTCTTGGTTTCCCCTTTGTTACCATGGGGAACACATAACCCACCGTGGTTGTCATGTTCAGTCAGCTCCTACAGCCAGTATGTCAGTGCTATGTCTGTCTTGGTATTTTAGTCCTCTGATTCTGAGGGATGGCACAAATGCACCTAGGGAATTGCCATCTTTGTCTCATTCCAGTCAGACAGAAACTATTAATCAATTTTGAAGACTACAAATATTTTAAGCTGAAATAGAATGGTTTTTAAAGCATGGAGTGGCTAAAAAGGAAGATACCCAATGGATATTTATAAATGGTATGTTGGAAAAAATTTCACTTGATGAAGGGCGAAGAAATTAACTGGATAAGGACCCTTGGCTTTTATTTCTGTGACACAATGGCAGTTTTTCTAACTGGGATCCCTTCCTTACTCTGAGCTATTTTTTGTTCAGTAGTAAGAACCAATTTTGCTATTTAGAAAGAAAATAGTGCAGTAGGAATGCATCATATACAGTTACTGTGCTGATTAAAAATCTGGAGCCAAGTAAAAGCAAAAATGTTTTTATTATGCAGAAAGGCAAAATGCTTCAGGGTTCATACAGCTTTGCTTTCACTAAAATTAATATAATTATTTTATGAGTTGACATTTGAGCATATTTGGAAGTTAGGGTTCATAGGAAAATAAATTACGTATAGGTAAATTGTCAGCCAAGCAAATCAATGTTGGGCTTATAGTTGTTTATACTTAACACTTTAAGTCTGAAAATCATGTAATTTTAATATAATTTCAAGTAATTACTGACTGTTCTATTAAGCTGCTATTAAGCTGATGCTTTTTTTAAGACTATAACCAGAAGGATAGTTCCACTATTCTGTAGTCCTAGTGGTGGTTTTAGACAATGTAAACCAGGAGGAGCTTTATTTAAGTGAGTGTGGAATTGTACTGATGCAAAATTAATGTCACGGTGAGCACAGCTGAGCCTTGTATGTTTATCTTAGTTATGGACCTTAAATTTCCATCTACAGCTTGTTAGAGGGTAGGGGGAAATTCTAGTACAGCTCCTAGGTTTCTTCTTACAAACCAGTACTTGTCAGCCTCCTGTGTATGACCATACATGGCAGTGAAAGTAGAGTTTCCCAGCTGATTAAATTACATTGTTTTTAAAAAAATAGATGATGTCAGGACCTGTTGCACAAAGAAACAAAGTTCCATTAATTACTCAAATATTTATTGTATTTAGGGTCATTTAAAAACATAATGGCAGCTTACTTCACCCTTTCTCTGTTAGCAAAACTTAATCCTAGTTTTTAGAATATAATGCCAAGTCTTAGGGTATTGCAGTGTGGCTTCTTTTGGTTCATGAAGATACTGCATTGCTCTTGTAATTTTCTCAGGAAGTAGAAACTTTCTAGGTTGTATTTTTATAGAACAGATTCTTAGTAATGCACTTAGCATTCCCTGTTCTGTTCCTCTTAGCTTCTCATATGTAGCTAAGCACAAAGAAGAACCAGAGAGGCAATTTCTTTTGAAAGCCTTGTTCACGGCAAGTCCTACGTGTTGGCTTCTGAAAAGAAAATCTTTCTTGTATCTCAGCTTTTCCTTGGGAGGTTGAGAGTTTATTCAATTTGAAGCCTTTCGTCCAAGAGATCATTAAAAACATTCTTTGAAAAGCACACAAAAAAATGCATTCTGCTTTTACAAAATGCATTTGATGTTTTATATTTTCTCTTATTTTTTAAATGCATTTTAATTACCATGTACAGAGCATTTATAGTGTGTGTGTTGCCATACCTGAGTGTCAAAGAGTGTAAAACCACAATGTGGTAGAACTTGAGGGAAAGTAATCCTTACTTAATATTAGATGCAGAAGATTTAACATCTGATTTAACATCTATCATAGAATCATAGAATAGTTAGGGTTGGAAAGGACCTTAAGATCATCTAGTTCCAATCCCTCTGCCATGGGCAGGGACTATGCTTAAGTCTCAGTTATAATGAACATTGCTGTAATACTTTTTAAAAAAGCTTTGTTAAATAGATGAAGATAATTCTTAAGGGAACATATTTTCTGAGGAAATAAATATGTATGTGGGAGACGTTCAAGCTAAAACTGTGTGAAAGCTACATCACAGCTTTTTATCCTCTGAGCCTGTCAACCTCATCTAGATGCCTGTGTTAAGTTACCGGTGTGTCAGTGGGTTGTAGTACTGCTGGTGAAATGTGGTGGCTTTTTTTGTCTTTGTGCGGTCATTTCTGGGGAATATAGGTGTGATATTTATGGGACAGATGTGCATGTGTGGCCTAGATTGGTGCATGCTCTGGCTTCTGTGACTAAAAGAAGCAACTAGTTCTCCTAGTTGTTCATGGTGTACTGCTGTTGGCTCTGGAGTAGAGCACTGCTCTTTATTGACAGGTTACTATGCGCAGGTACATAACATTTTTATTTTGGGTTTGAGATGCTTGCTTTTCCATATAACTTGAACAGAATTTCTCTTTGGGGTGGTTTAAAAATAGCGGCAGTAACTTTGCTAGCAGGCTGGAGCCAACACCAAGCATACTGCTTCTTTTGGTAGACCATGAACATACAGCAACAATTTTAATATTTTCAATGCTCAAAGCACAGACAGTTTGTCTCATTGAGTTATTCATGCTTAAGTATTTTGAGATGACGGAAAACTTAGTGAAAATAAATGATGTCTGGTTTGAGCTGAGGATAATTGTGGATGTGCTTGGAGTAGGTTTCTTAAGCCAGCATACTTTGTTTTGATTGTAAGATGAGAGGACTTTTTTCAGTTAACACCACCGTTGTGGCGGGTTGGCCTTGGCTGGACACCAGGTCCCCACCTGGTTTCTTCATCAGGACAGGGAAGGAGAAAATAAGATGGAAAAAAAACCCTCCTGGGTAAGGATAAAGGCAGTTTAATAAAGCAAAAACAAAGGTTGCACGTGGAAGCAAAGGAACAAAAGATTTTATTCTCTACTTCCCATCAGCAGGCAATACCCAGCCTCTCTGTGGGAAGCATGGCTTCAGTAGGCATCACAGTTGCTCTAGAAGATTAACATTGTAAATAATGACTGCCACCCTCTTCCTCCTCCTTTCTCTTAGCTTTTATTGCAGCACAGCTGTCATATTGTATGGGTTATCTCTTTGGTCAATTTGAGCCAATTGTCCTGGCTATGCCCCCTCCCAAGATCTTTCCAGCCCCCAGCCTGCTGATGAGGGGGTATGTTGGACAGCCAGCCTTGATGTTGTGCAAGCACTGCTCAGCAGTAGCCAAAATGCTGATGTGTTATCAACACTTTTCTAGCTACCAGTACAGAGCACAGGACTATGAGGGCTGCTATGGGGAAAATTAAATTCATCTCATCCAGACCAAACACAACCATTTATTCCCAGCCCAAATTAATGCAAAAAGAGAATAAAATGCCATTGAATTAGATTTCACTTTTGTAGACTGCGGAAGGAAATGAGCACTAATGAGTGCTTAGGAGTTTGTTACTATGTACTTTTGTGGTTTGGTAGTGGGAAGAATATGCATTACCTGAAACGTGGTCCATAAAGTGCAGACTGGCTGGCCCTAGCAATTAAATTGCTGAGATGTTATTTGCCTTAACAATTTATTGTAATTTGGAGCCAATGTTATGGTGAAATGTGTGCAATTAAAATGGAAGCTAGCTGCTGTGGCAAGAGGTGCTTACCTAAGCCCAGCTTCAAGAGCTTTCAGGAGCTCATTTTCTCCAGCAGGCCTGCCACATTACACTCTGCCCTCACTAATTATACAGTAGTCTGCCTTAAACAGTGCTGGCGGGATTCAGGGCTGAGCTTGAATTGCCAGAGGAGTTGCTCTTTCTTTATAAAGAAGGGTTGGAACCTGCAATCACAGTGCCCTAATCTGTGGACTCCTCTTTGCCTTGTGGTAGGTGGGCTATGAAACAGAAATAGTGTGCTTATCAGCAAAGCAAAGGCTGGGGGTGCATTTTTTTTAAGGCTGGTCTAATAGCTCTGGGAGGGTTTCTTCAGAGATCCTTGGGTTTGTATATATACATATTTATACCTATATACTTGGATTAATTTTGCTCCTTTGAATTTTATTAGAGGGAATTTAATAATGCTCATTCTTGTCTTCTATTTATGCATAGTCAAAGGTATCCTCTGGGTCACACAGCAGAGTGGCGAGCAACAGAAGTGGCCAGCTGGGTAGAGGCAGGGAGGCAGTGCAGGGAAGCATGGTCTGGGAAATGGTTACCAAGCCATGATTTCCAGATAGTCCTGACATGTTTCTCCAGTGCACTGCAGAAAAAGAAGTGAAGCAATTAGGGTGAGGTGAACTTATCCCTTTATATGCCTTAAAAATACTTCCTTGATAGAGCCAAATGCATTGAAGGGAGAGAGATTTCTTCCTGGCCATAGAGGATATGGCTTCTGCAAGAGTTCTAGTTTTATCCCACAGCAGCCAGAACTGACAGCAGACTTGGTAGCCATGTGTGTACGTGGTGAGCAGCTGGTGCAGCCATGCTGTGCTCAAGAGATAGCAGGTCACATGCAAACAAAAATGGAGATAGTAATTGCTTTATTTGGATGGTGGGACAAATGTCTGACACTTCCTTATTTTCCCAGTAGGTTTTCCTTTTTATCAGTTTTGACCCTTTTAAGGACTTCAAAGTTAAGACAAGTTTAATGTCGTCTCACATGAAAGCTAAGTATGCAGTGAGCTATATTCCTTGCTATTCAGAAATATATCTCATCAGTCTGTAGTGGTTTGATCACCTTTTTTTCTTACCTTGGAAAAGTAGCATTTTTTTTTTTTTTTCCCAACTGCTTTTGCAAACCAAAATACAAGACAAAGACCAGCATCTGGTCTGTTTGCTAGAAATCCAAGCATAGCTCTTTTCTAAAGTATGGGTATAGTACCTAACTAGAATAGCAACAACTACTGCACCATGCAAACTTGGTAAGTCGTTACTAAGTTACACACCCCTCTGGCTTGTCTTGTTAGCCTTCCTTAAATTCATTTAAAAAACCCCTCTCAAGTAGGTTTTAGCCCTGACTGCTCTTTTTCAGGATTAACCTTGCACTTATTGAATTACCACCTCTGGGGACTGTAGGAAGAGAGTCTAAGAAGATGATAAAAATCTAGAAATGTCTCTATGGCTTGCCAAGTGAAATATGCCTACAAATGCATTTGGTTCATTGAAGCATCAAACTACAGATTTTTGAAGTAGTTTTCAGTAATTATGAAGGAAAAAGATAAAGTGGTTTGAATACAAGCTTAGCTCTTGAATACTGATTCGTCATCAAGGATGACTCACATTTTGGCTTCTTAGTTTTTGCCAGTTCAATTAGATTCTTGTAACCATTTTAAAGACTGATAATGTCAGGGCAGCAGCTGTATCGCCAACCAAAATGTGATATTAAATTGGATGCTCAGTGGACTTCAGTTATGTTGTACTTGTGGGAGAAAAATCTTGAAGATACGCAGTTTCACTCAGTTGGGAAGTATCCTGGGTTCAGCAGTAGCAGTCATTTTTCTCCTTCTTAGTAGCTGCTGCAGTGCTGTGGGTTGGACTTTTGGCCTGGGAACAGCGCTGATAACACTGATGTTTTTAGTTACTGCTCAGATGTTTGGTCTGGCCAAGGACTTTCTGAGCCTCATGCTCTGCCAGGGAGGAGGGGAAGCAGGGAGGAAGCAGAGACAGGACACCTGACCCAAACTGGCCAAAGAGGTATTCCATATCACAGCACGTCATGTCCAGGATGTAAAAACTGGGGGCAAGGACCCAGAAGCGTTGGTTCACTGCACGGTTGGGCTTGGTATCGGTTGGCAGGTGGTGAGCGGTTGTATTCTCTTCCCTTGTTGTTTCCCTTGTCGTTATTATTTTTGGTGGTAGCACAGTGGTTTGTGTTATACCTTAGTTACTGCACTGTTCTTATCTCAGCCCATGGGAGTTACATGCTTTTGATTCTCCTCCCCATCCCTCTGGGAGCGGGGGGAGGAAGGCAGGGGAGCTAACGAACTGTGTGGCTAAATTACGGCTGGGATTAAGCCACGACAGGAAGGAAATAATTGAAAAGGATGATTAATTTGTGATTTCTTTTTACTTCCATTTTAAATGAATTACTGTGGAGGCAATTAAGAAATTCTTCCCATGTAATAAATTAACTTGATGAATTGTTGTGGTCCAGAAATAGCTTAGATTTTATTTTGGGTAAATGCAGTCTATCAAATTAAATTTAGTAATACATTTTCTAATAGCCTTTTGATAAAAAAGCCTCACTGGGACTGGTTTTACCAACGCTATTTGTAAGTGATTTATCTTCACTGTATTATTGGAGGGTTTTGTCCAAGAATTAAATGCAACTTTCCCCAATATTGTTTCAGGAAGGAGAACAGTTAATATATATGAGTCAGTAAGTTATAGACAAAAGGGATTCCTTTGCTGAATAGTTTCAATCTGATTAAAAGCTGTTTAATGAATTATTATGGTATTTCAGGTACTGCCTTTGAGAGTACTATGACCAGTTTTACTTTTCTGCACTGCAGATACTTAGCAATAGTCACGGGTTGTGCTAAAATCCCATGGAGGGATGAAAAGCATTATAATAGATTCATTGTATTGAAGAGTTAATTTACAGGAGAAATTCCCCAATTTTTTTTCATGGAAGGTCATTTGAGTAGAACATAGAGTGGGGGCTGAATGGCAAAATTAAAGGGTTTCCATATATAGCTGTTTGGGTGGCATTTCTGGAAATAATGATTTAAAGCCTCCGGAGAGCCTCTATCTCTCATCACAAATTTCTGGTCCTGAGCACTTCTGCATATTTTCTAAATACAAAGATTAACCAATGGTTTACAGTGGAACTAATTTACTATAGTTTGATGGAACTACAAATCAAGAAGGATCAAAAGTAAGGCTCTTACAAGAGGACTTGAACAGTATATAATTTCATCAACTGTCAGCTAGGAGGACTAAGGTGTCTCAGCTATTAGCATAATATTGGGTATTACGAAGACGGTCAGGTGTATTCCTGCTGTGAGCAAGGAGAGAAGTTCTCCAGAAAAACTGATGGCACAGGAGAGGGCAGAGCAGAGGTGCTGTCATTCCCCAGAGATCCTCTTCCTTCTGACCAATCCATGCTAACTCACACTGGCTCCATGATATTCCTTTCCCAATCTAAAAAGTGAAGTGATGCTAGATGAATGTGTTATTATTTTTTATTACTATTATTTATTCATAGAAGAAAAGCATGTTTTGGGTGAAAAAACCTTGAAAATCCAGGAATGGCATATATGTTTATGTAATTAACATGCAGATGCTGCATGGTATAGGAATGCAGCAGTGTAGAGGGAGGTTCCAGTGGGTAGCTATGGAAATATCAGTGGAAAGGTTTTATTATTATTCTGCTGTTACATGTTAGCTTTCCTGAGAACAGTTACCTAACTGGAGAGCTAAAGCAGGCAAGCGACTTGTTTGTTATATAATGCTTTTTCCACACTTAACTCAATGTTCGTGTTCAAACTAGAATGCATTTTCATGCTAGGAATAATTAAACTATGGAAGCACCTATTTGTGGAGGATTTGTTGTACTCTTGCTGTTTAAGCAAGACTCAAATTGTTAACCCTTTCTCACTGATATGACTTGTACTTTGGTTATAAGAATTTTACACAAAAGATTAAAAACTGGTGACAGCAGCTCTGGTTTGATTGCTCTTCTGTACTTTATGGAGCAAAAATTTACATTTCCACAATTTAGATCAACCATAAAAAAACCAACCAACCAAAACTGAAACCAAAACCAACAACCAAACTAAGCCCCCAGGGCTTTTTATTTTTAACTCTGATCTTGTGGGGTTCCCTCTCTTCCCACCCCAAGTCCTACAAAAGTTGATTTGACCCTGTTTCTGTGATCAGCAGGTGAGCTTCAAGACAGTTTCTTATATTGTGTCAAGATTAATATCTGTCCTTCAGGTATAACTAAAATTTACTTTTCTTTCCCATTGTAAGTCTATATTCTACATATTTCAAGATGAAAAATCTGAAGTCTAGAGTGTCAACTCAAACTTTGATCTTCAGTTTCTTTCCTGTGAAGTGGGAATAGATTTCAAAGAGACTGATGCACCTGCAAATACTTACAGACTAAGAACTGACAGCAAACACTATTTCCCATTTCAGTCTCAGAGGTAAGTATGATTACTGGGAAGATTTATCTAACTGTGTAACTTCTTAATGTGCTGTGGCCCTGGATCTACCAGTTGAAACTTACACTTTTGTTACTCCCTGTGCTGGCTGCAGATCTGAAGAGTTCTATGTGAGTTAGGACTCTGAAATCTCCTGGGTCAGCAGTCTGGACTGTCTCATCTCACTTGCTGCCCCATTATCCCTTTCCATATTCCTCTGTTTCAACTGGTCTTGTTCTGCTGTTAGTCTAATGGGGCTGTGAGTAGGGTTCCTACGTTTATATCTGCCTCCATAAGGGCAACTGCCTGAGTCAGGCTGGCAGTACTGCAGTGTGTGTTCAAATATTTTGCATTGTTATTTCCATGCTGCAGGTCTTAAAATGAGTTATTTTTATCAAATGACCACCACAGAAATGAGTGTCTTAACTGCTGCCATAATTTCATTAACTTTTCTTGCCATTGGAATAGAAATATATATTTACAGTGTTTTGAAATAGGTAAGTTAATAGGTGAAAGTACTGAGAAAGTTGTAGAGATTATTAGCATTTAACTTCCTTGATGAGTGATTATCTATAGAACCCTGGTAGCTACAGAAGATACTGAAACTGAAAAATTTGGCATTAAGTAGGTGCTTCATAACATATGAAATGGGTGTAGTGTGTCTGCTCATGAACATGATAGGTGAGGAAATGGCATAAAACTGCACCAGAAGTTAAGATTGGCTATTAGGAGAAAGGTCTTCACTGAGAAGGTGGTTGAGCAATGGAACAAGATCCCCAGGGCAGTGGTCATGGCCTCAAGCCTGTCAGAGTTAAAGGAGCATATGGACAATGCTCTTTGGTTTAATTTTGGGGCTGCCCTTTCTGGATTCAGAAGTTGGACTTGCTGATCCTGGAGGGTCCCTTCCAACTCAAGCTATTCTATGGTTCAGTAAGTTCAGACTGTTCAATTTTCTCCTGGAAGTCTGTCTTCTTAAATCTTTAAGTGTGCATCACCAGTCTGTAACTCCTTTCTGATTTCTCAGTGCAGGGATTTTCTGCCTTCCTATTTGTGATTCTGTAACATAGTTAATGCAGAATTGATATTAAATTGCACACTTACATACAAAATGACAAGAAAGTGTGATGTGTTTTACTTTTTAAATGTATTAGTAGAAGAAGGGGTAAGAAGTAGGATTCAGTGCCTAATCATGATTTTCAGAAAGCTCTCCCTGGGACATTAGTCAGATTTCTGTCTTTGCAAAGAGTAGGAAACATATCCTACTAAAATGGTAGTGTTTCACTCCCATTGTTTACAGGTGTATGGGAATACACAGGCTCTAAAGGAGTGGAGAATTAGGTATTCAGTTTTGATCCTTGGCTGGTGCTATCATTCTACCCCTGTGTAGCTACATCAGGAAATTACAGTATCAAATGTTTTGCAGCTTGTATTTGCTTTCTAAGACAAAATATCTAGTCTGTTATGATGTATCATTCCAACTTCTGCTTACTGATGCAGTGGTGTTTATACTCAGGTAAGCAGCACAAAGGAAATTAAACAGATTTGGTGTCTGCTCGTAATGATGTACTACTTCCAACCTTTTCCTTCACAGAATGAAGCAACTTAATTTAATGGTCAACACTTAAATGCAAAAGAAATTATTTTCCATGGTGGAACATTTCTTGTTTAGGACTCCAGTCACAGTGGAAAAGTTACAAGATGTCTATGTTACAAGGTGATGAATTTCTTGCATACAAAATAACTTAATACTTTCTAATTATTATCTGAATAATAATAGTAGTACTTTTTGAAAATAGCATTATTTTAATTGTTTAAAGCTACAGAGGTTAAATCCTCTGAACTGTTCATTCACCGTTCATATGCACATCTTAGATTTCAGTTGCTATTTTTTCACACCAGTTAAAATCAGGGAATGGCAACACTGGAAGAAAGACAACTAGGTGTTTTGGGGCTATTTTTGTTTTGTTTGTTTTCCCCTAGTTATTTGCTTACATAATTTTCTGATGAAAGTTGAAGGTAGTGGTATTTATCATAGAGATGATAGTCATGTCCGCATCATTTGCACTCATGATGGTAGATCTAATAAAGATGAGGAAGACTAAATGAGAAGAGAGACAAAAATTCATTAACTTACCATAGCAAATAAATTAAACATGTTAGTGAACAGGTTATCAGTGTCATCTGGTATAATTAACAATTTGTCTTGTAACCAGGATGAATACTAATAGTCCTTTTGTCCTTGTTTGTGTTGATAGAAAAAGAGAAGCTGTTGTAATTAAGGGGGTTCTTTTCAACCTGAGCTGCTCAGAGAGCAGTAGAATTGTTATGTATGAAATGTCTGTCCATCTGGTGATTCTACCCATCTGTTCTATTTGTTTGTCTGTCTGCTTTCACTAATAGCCTCTTCTGTACTTGGTACATGATTATGCGTCTATGTAGTGAACTGATAACCCCTTTCCTTAATAAACAAAGGCTAAATGCTTATATACTTTGGACTGAAATACTCTTTACATTCTCATTGTCAATGTTTCTAAACTGTCAGAAATCTATAGCATTTTTATTCATTTGCCTATTATAAAATACTTTTTTGTGGGTACTTAACTAAGAATTTTTTGTTTCCCAGAACTTTAGTTGCAAAGAAAATTGCATAGCTCCATACTGTATACTGTAAGGAAAATCAACTGTACTCCAGCCATAACCAGCCCAAGCTCTTTCTGCCAAATTATGCCACTGCCTATATTGGTTTATTTGGTAATGTAAAATTGTTCAAAGTATTCCTTCAGAGGAATAGTTTACTTTCTCCCTCTAATCAAGTTATTAACAGCAAAAAATATGAAGATCTTCTGATTATAAATATGTCATCTGCTTAAAACTCTGCCTCCTTGCCAAAAATGTATTGGACTAAAAGGAGGGAATTGTACAAACATGAATTCTCATATTTAAGCAAACAAACAAAAAAATGATGGATTGTCTTGAGCCCCATGGCTGTGCCACTAATAAGGAATTTAGGCTGTTTTCAGCCTTGCTATTTATTTCTTTTACATCAAAATCAATGTTAGTTGTCAGTGTTTGATTAGCATGCTTTGTAAGCATGCATTTCACATTGAGTTGGCCTTCTGTAAATTTAATTTGTGATTATGTGTACTGCTATATTGCTTTGTGTAGAATTTATCAAACAACAAATGGAGGTAAAAAGAAAGGTAATCATTTATTAATAACTTTCTTAAAACTAACCCACTGAAGATTTTCAGGCTTTATGTTAGTACTAGCACCGAAGGAAGAAAAGGAGAAAATAATGGATAAAATGCTGTGCTTGTGTGCATGAAGTTTTGTTTTTACCTGAGCATCCACTTTATGGTAGAATGAAGCTCTGCTTGGTTTGAAGGAGCAGGAAAGTTCAGGAATGTGTATAGCTTTGACTTCGGATGCTTTCTCTGCTAGCTGTTCTCAAGTCCTGATGGGAGTATGCCATGCATGCCTTCTGTTGATACGCAGACCCCTTTCATGCCCATGGGTATTTTGAGTTCCCAGAAAAGGTAATAAGTCAGATGTTTGTAGAAATTCTTGGAGAGAATGGTCTTGGATGTAAAGGCCATAATGCAGAGAACAGACTCTTACCTTGATTTTAGTTCCTCTTGGTTCCTACAAACACTTTCCCGCATCACTAAAAAACCATGAGATTTCAGCAGAGTTTTGCCTGATGTTTATAGCATTGAAGTGCGGGCGACCAATTATTTTATTAATCCGAACTTTGATTTTATAAGATGTCTAGAAGTAAGGGTATATGTGGTCCAGTATTATTGACTTTGGTATTAGTAACTTCCCTGGTTCTGCTTATTTGCTGAATTTTTATCAGTTACCTTTCTTTGTGAAAAGGATGTAATTCAAAACTTAATTCATCCTGTCCCTCTTTAGACTGTTGCATGCAAACCAACAAATATAAGAAACTTAACCAGCAAAAATGTCTCATTTTGCTAATGACAGTCTTTGTTAGGTTTCATCAAAAGTAGCATAATATTTGTCCAAGATAAATGTACTAACTTTCTAGTAAGTCCCTGAGATGGTGAAAACTAATTCCAAAGCCATCTGAACTGTAGAATGTACTGGACACGTTTCAGGAGGCCATGTTTAATTGAGCCATCAATATTTGGGCAAAGAGTTGATTTGAATACTTGAATATATTTTGCACCTTGTTTGTACGTACAGATGGCAATCAGATTTCTGATCTGAATGCATATAGTACCTTGTGAGTACAAACAAGGGCTGTGAAGATGCAGATAGAGACCTGTATTTGGTTGGAATGAAGAATTATTAATACATCTCCTGTGATTATGAAAGTGAAGGAAGTGAGGGGTTTTTTTCATTAGTACTTTGAAAGAACTTGCTAATTTATTTGTATGTGGAAGAGAAGTATGTCTATATGTTTGTGAGAAGCTGGCTGTGGACTGACTCGAACTCTGTAGCCTAAGTTTTTATTTTTAAATTCTGTGTACAAGAGCGATACAAATCTTACCACTTAGTGAGGAACAAATGAGGGGAACGGATACTTTCAGTACTTTCAGAGTACTTTCAAAGTGCCTTTCCCCTTTCTCAGCCTTTCACCTTCCCAGTGGAAAGGAAAAATCTGCGAATACCCTACATAAAGGGGCCCGCGTAATCTTATGTATTCCATGGAAGATCGCTGAGTTTATAACACTGTAATTGATTCTTGCCTCCTGATTGCTGTAAGTTTTGTTTGCAGTTAAATAATCTGGATGGGCCCAAAGTCCATCTTCAGGTGGAGCTGCTGATTCCAGTTGCCATTTTCCTGCTCTTTCTTTGGTTTTATTTCTGTGTTAATAGGTGAACTGATAAATTGCAGCTGAACAGCATGACACTTTTTCCAAAGAGTATTCCATTGTGCTGTAAATGTTCAACCTTTTAAAATAATGAGTATGCTGAAAGCTCTTTCCAAATTTAAGTAGGCAGAGCAGCTGTACTGCTCTGTAATGTGTACAGTTTCAGTATAGTGAAATTCTTGTAAAAGGCACTGACTCTTTTCAAGTTATTAGTGACACCTCAGTTTCAAGCTTAGGTCCTTTGCTTACTAGAGATGGAGAGTTGAGCTTAGTGCTCTGATTAAAATGTTCAGACTAAATTTCTGTGTGTCCTGAATTGCATAGTCAGGAATATCTACGAAAGCATCCAAACAATTTTTATATGATTGTAAGAACAAACTTTAGAACAATATGAAGATTAACTTTCAGGGTGCAAGAATGGCCAAGCTCTATGTTTTAATACACTATAACACATTTCTTTATTTGGGCAAAATTTGTATTTATTTATTTTAGTTAGTTAGGCATCTTGGAAACACTGGAAAAAGGATTATAGTCTCTAGAGGCAGTGTGAAGGGGGATTTACATACAATGCCCAACAGCAGTTTGTGTGAGAAAAGTGTGCCTGAGTGGATATTTATAATACAGATACCTCATCCAACCCATTCAACGCTGATTTGAAGAGACAAAGGAAGCTGTAGTCATTCTGCCAATGGAAAGAAGTTGAACTTTTAGATTACTATTACTGTCAATATTTCATCAATCATTTCTATGTTTCCTTGTAAAGCATTGTATTTTTGTTATTTATTTCAACAGCTTTTGAGGGTGAGATGCATAAGGCTGCTTTAGTTACCAGTCACGCAAGCAGCATTTTTTTTGAGTTTCTAAATGGTGAGCCTAAAAATGTATCTTGACTTTCAGAGTTACTTTTTTTCCTCATCTTGTTGTTCAGTGGTCCATAGCCACTTCAGCCTTGGAAGTGATTTCTTTCCATGAGTGTTGTCAGCTATAAAACTCATGCTATTGACCTATCAGCAGACTTCTTCCTGAAAATAATTTAACTTCAGGACCCTGTTCTTTCAAGGAACTTTACCTCTAACTGGCTTGACCTTCAATTGACTCCCCAGCCTGCTTTGCATTTAACTGAAATTTTTGTGATCATTAAGAATGCAATTTCCCTCTGAAATATTAGCTATGTTGGCAAAAGCCTTCCTATAAGCATATTCATGTGTGCCAAAGGCCACTGTTCAAGGGAAAACATGAATTTTGCTTGTTGCATTAGGGTATTCAGTAAGTATGCCACAGTGATAAAATGAAATGATGTCTGCATTAGGTGAATCCACTGTCATATCTCTTATGACTAGCAAGGTTGTAACCCAGCATTGTAATCCTGGCCAGCATTTTAATACTTGTAAGGTTCATTTGGTATTCAAACTATATTTTTGTTATCCTTTATGTTGCAAAACAAGCTGCTACTGATTAGCTACTGTGTAGCTATTTCATTACTAGAAGTTTATTTGACAGCAACCTATAACACAAGATTGTTTTTCATGTAAAAATTTAAGATAAATGAGTTTTATATGGTCTAGAATTTAATATACCTGTCTATTAACTGGAGTAATCAAGTAGAATAAGTCAGCATTTCAAAATAATGAGATTTTCATTCAGCAGAATAGACACTTGTTTTAAGTCATTAATCATGTAGTTAAAACACTTAATAAGTATATTCTTTGATTTTTCTTGAAATCTCACAAAGACACTCTAGGGTAAGTGAGAAGATTTTCATGTGAATGTAAACATATTTTTTCACAGCTTAGCAGTCCAGAATTATAAAATAATTATCTCTTAAGCAGTTATCAGCTAAAAAATAAAAAAAACCATGACCCTGAAAATTTGTGTAGTAGTTTTTCAGAGTCTAATTGTATTCCATAAGCATCACTTTTAAATGGAATTCTAGTGCAAGAGTCTTAAGCTCAACATTTTAAAATCTAAATGTAAGCTAACACTTCACAAATATAAATTGTGAAAGGTTTTTTTTGTTCCTTTCTTCCTTTCCTGGCTTTGAAGTTGGGTTAGAAGAGTGCTGTATGTGGACGGGAGTAAGTTGCTGGAATTCAGTGTAAATTTCAGACAGCCTCTGTGCAATTACAGACAGGTGTTTAGAGACAGGGTTACTAGCATCACTTTGTAAAAGCTTCTGATAAAAAGAATGTGCCACACCAACACTAGAGACCAGAGGAGGATATAGAACAGAAATTTGTCTGAAAGAGAAAACAGCTCCGTGGTGCAAAACTATGAGCACTGGTGTGTTCTAGTTCAAGATGTTGCAGGTGTTGATACTCCATCTTCCTTATTTCATGAACACAGATGCCAATTAACAATGACTGCAGATATTCTCTGCAGGAATTTATAGCTGTCGGTCATTTTTTGTTTGTTTTTTTTTTTTTTTTGTTTTGTTTTGAGTGTTTGTGTGTGTGTGGTTCATGGTTTGCTTGGGTTTTGTTTTTCTTTTGCTTTTGTCTTTGCTTATCCCTGGAATGTGTTGCCAGTTTTGCCATGTGGCATTGATAGGGCTGGCAATGACATATGTTCCATGTGTTAATTTTAGTTCAGCAGGTGCATGCTAGGCTGGATTATGTTTTATTATGTGCTCAGCTAATGAGATCCAAAAATCAGTGAAAATGTGATTCCAAGTAAAATGTCAGTAATTAATTCTTCTTGTTAAAGCTAGTGTGTTTCCTACTAAACTTGATAGTATTACAGTTGTATGGTAATATTTATTCAAATAACTTTCAGAGCTATGGGAAACCTGTAGGAGAGCAATAGTACACTTTCCCAAGGGATGCCTCCCTCATGGTGGCTGAATCTGCGATTCTTGTCTGGAACCATGAACTGAACTGGTGCAGTTGTACACCTTGGCTGTAGTTGAGGCTCTGGCTTATGTACAGGCTGCTAATTATGATTTGACTTGGTGATTAATCACCATGATTAATGTTTTTCCCTTTTATTGTGTTATTCTGCTTTTGTTGGTAATGCCCAATGTTACAGTCAAAGCTTAAAATTTGATTCCTTTTGTTTGTGAAATTTGTTTCAAACTCTTCACTGTTGCTTTCATGTCGGGTAATGATCCTTGCTGGTGCTTTGGTATCTCATGTGGAGAGTGAGATAGATGGCAGTGCTAAAGAGACATAGATTTGATGGCTGGACCACTCAGTGGGTAAAGAATTGTCTAGATGGTCACACTCTAAGAGTTGTGGTCAATAACTCAATGTCCAAGTGGAGACCAGTGATAAGTGGTGTTCCTCAGGGGTCAGTATTGGGGCTGGTGCTAATTAATGTCTTTGTCAGTGACATTTACAGTGGGATTGAGTGCACCCTCAGCAAGTTTGCCAAGGACACCAAGCTGCATGGTGCAGTCGACATGCTGGAGGAAAGGGATTCCATCCAGAGGGACCTTGACATGCTTGAGAGGTGGGCTCATGAGAACCTCATGAAGTTCAACAAGGCTAAGTGCAAGTGGGCAATCCCAAGCACAACTACAGGCTGGGTAGAGACCTAAGGAGGACTTAAACGTGTTGGTTGATGAGAAGCTCGATGTGAGCCTGTAGTGTGCACTCACAGCCCAGAGAGCTAACCATATCCTGGGCTGCATCGGAGGAAGTGTGTCCAGCAGGTTGAGGGAGGTGATTCTCTGCCTCTCCTCCACTATCATGAGACCCCCACCCAGAGAGCTGTGTCCAGTTCTGGGGCCCCCAGCATAAGAAGGATATGGATCTGATGGAGTAAGAAATGTGGAGAAGGACTTCTTACCAGGGCACATAGTGATATGATATGAGGGAATGGCTTAAGCTAACAGAGGGTGATGAGAAAGTGGAGAAGGTTGCCCAGAGAAGCTGCGGATGCCCCATACCTTGCAGTGTTCAAGACCAGATTGGATGAGGCTTTAAGCAACCTGGTCTAGTGGGAGGTATTCCTACCCATGGTAGAGGAGTGGAACTAGATACCCTTTAAGGTCACTTTCAACCCAAAACATTCTATGATTCTAATCCTTTCCAAGTCTTAAGCCGCCTAAACTTGCCTTGCCTGGTTCAGCACTTCATCCTGATGCAGCACACAACCTAAGTAACTTTTTAGAAATTATTGGTTTATTATTGCTGTGATAAAACAATTTGGTTGGTTTGAAAGGAAAAAAAAAAATTAATCTACAGCCAGCATTTTAAAGTTGCAGGAGTAAAATGGTCTAAAAATATGAGGACTTGTACTTCTTTTATGTGAACTATTTTTCTGTGTCCATTTCTATACGCTCCCTAGGAATAATTTCTGCCTACAGCTGTTTTGTAGTATAGAAACAATTCTTTCTGTAACAATATCTTTATACTTTTCTGTAAAATAGTTATAAACAATATTTTTGTACCTTCCTACATAAGCTAGATATGGTTACAATGCATTGTGGATTTCTTGTAAGAGTGACCTTCAAAAAAATGATAGCTCTGTCTCAGGTTTCAGGCAAGAAAACAAAGTTGACAGGAGTGGTGGTTGCTTTTTAAAGTGCTGCAGTGCGTATGTGAAATCTATAAATGTGTCTGAAGGAAAAAGGATAATAAAATCCTGGGGAAAAGAAAAAAAGGGTAACAGATGCTGGTAGGCATACTTGTTCTTTAGGACAAAATACAAGAAACCCAGAGTAGGAGAAAAGAAGCATAGGGTAGGACAGGGACGTAAGTCATGAAGAGTCATGGTGGTTTTGATCTGGGTTAGTTTGGGGAGGGTGGATGAGTGAAGAGAAATAACGATGCAGAATGGAGGTTCTGGAGAGAGATCTGAGGTTTTAGAGCACTTGGTGCCACCAACCACCACTGTCTTGGCACCTGTAAATTAAACTCTGCTTTTAGGAATAAGAGGTTGAGAGATTGTTGGTTTAGAGCTACTATCATTAACAGTTCATTGCAGAATAAGAGATAAGAGAAGGATCAACAATGGAATGAAAAAGCACTAAGCAGGGTCAGTGGTTTTTGATCCATAAAGAGAAGTTCCTGTGCCAACCCTGAGGTACAGAAGGCAACAGCTGTATTCCTAAATATATAGGTATGAAACCAAGAAATGCCTCATAAGCTGCCTGCAATGTTTCTAATGTCTAGGTTTGAGCTATACAGGAGAGACATGTTCTTCTGAAGGACCTGTGGAGAGAACATCATTCTGATTATGAAGACTGCTGTAGCAGTCTTGTCACAGTCTCAGATACTTCTGCAGTTCTATCAAAACTATATTTGTTGCTAATTGCCTGGCTCCTCTTTTTAACTAAATGCAAAAAATCTCCTTTGATGAGAAAGACAGAAATTTAATCTGAGATGTGGGATATATTACCATTTCTTGGGAAACAAGTTTAAAAATAAAAAAAATTTAACTTATGATGCCCTTTCATACCTTACTAAATTGCTTCTACTGTATGCATCCCTCTTGCAATAAATATTGGAGAAGAAGAATGGTACATTAATATGCTGGGTGATGTCTTAGATTAACATTACCATAATGATTACTATTCTAAAAATCATCCGTGGTGACTGATTTCCTTCAGTCTACTTGACAGTGGATGCCATTGCAAGAGATTATTTGCATTTGTAACAGCGCTTGGAGTACAGTTCAAACAACCTAACTCTTTTACATGATCTGCAAATTGAGTATGTTTAAGATATCACTTATATGTCATGTCTGTATTTATTGCAGAATTTCCCAAATCTACTCTGAAGTTCTGAGATTATGGGACTACTTTGGTTCTCCATATTTTTGTTCCTGTGCACTCTTTTACCTAGCTGTCAATGCAGAAATGTTTGTGCCTTTCAGAGTGAATGTTTTTTCTTTTGCTTACCTTTGCTTTGTGGAACCCAGTCTCTGGGGTTTTTGGAAGTTGTGAAAAGCATCTTAGTTGGAGTGGCACAGCATGATTTCATTCTGGTGTGTCTGTGGACTAGTATATTTTCATTCTTCTGTTATGGTGAGAAGGAAAAAATATTTTTTTTTATGGGAAAACATGCAACTCAATGGTAAAAAGATTAATTTTCATTATTATTTCAAGTGGAAAAAACTTCTTTTCTAAAAATATTTAATCATTAGTATCTTTGTACAGGTAGGACAATGCAGACATGATCTAAATGTCTGTACATTTCATTACTGGAGCAATATTGTGTAGGAAAAGTGAGAGGCCTGGTTTTTGGTGTGTTTTCTGTTTGTTCGTCTTTTCCTGGGCAATCAGATTTTTATCCTGATGCCACTGTTTTCTCCCTTTTAATGGTCATTCAAGATATTAGTATTTTAATAGTCTATAAATCATCATTTTTTGCTCTATAGGAAAATTTTCTGTTTGTGTAGTGATCACAAGATTCCTCAGTAGTTGTACAATTGTGCTATTACTATCATAGAATCAACTAGGTTGGAAAAGACCTTTATGATTGTAAACTCTAACCATTACCCCAGGACTGCCAAGTCTACCAGTAAGTGATGTCACTAAAGGCCTCATCTACATGGTTTTCGAACACTTCCAGGGAGGGTGACTCCACCGTTTCAATGGGAAGCCTGTTCCAATGCCTGACCTGCATTCCAGTGAAGAAGTGTTTCTCTAATATCCAGTCTAAACCTCCCCTGGTGCAGCTTGAGGTCATTACCTCTTGTTCTATCACTTGTAACCTGGGAGAAGAGACTGACACCTGTCACAAGCAGGTGAGTGTCTGCTAAAGCTAAGCTGTACATCAGCTCACTGCTGAGAAAGAGAAGTTTAATGGCTATATACTTTGATTCTAGCAAGTCAGATTTTTAAAATCCTTAATCCCATGTGGAAAAAACATGTGAGGAGAGAATTTAGTGAATTTCTGCTTATTTTCTAGTGTGTGATACTGTATGTGTTTCAAGATCACTGTCCCTTTTTTGAAACCAGAGCTGGGAACTTTTTTTTTTCAGTTTTTGTTTAAATTGTTTTTAACTTTAGTCTATGGAACAATAACAATAACAACCTAGTATTCCGTTTTTAAAGTTGCCTCATTATTCAGATGTCATTCTTTACATAGAAAGTAAAGTGGGCCATTAAACAATTATCAGATAAAAATGCTAGAATAAAATGTTCATTATTTGCATGAAGGTTGTACTGTTGTCTAAGCGTCTTATTTTGATGGCTTTCCTGCTGTATGTTGGGGTCATGCAGACAGAATTACCCAAGCTTTTTGCTCTTCTTTGCTGTGCTTGATTATCCAAGTCCTTTATATTGTTCCCCACTGGCTAACCTGGAGTTGGTTCTTTGCATCCCAGTACTGGTGTTTTCCAGAGTTGCTTAGTTTGTCCATGTATAATGGACAAGTTGCCTAGAGAAGTTGTGGATGCCCCACCCCTGGAAGCATTTAGGGCCATACTGGACAGGGCTTTGGGCAACCTGGTATAGTGGAAGGTGTCCCTGCTCATGACAGAGGGTCTGGAACTAGATGATCTTTAAGGTCCCTTCCAACTCTAACCATCCTATGATTCTATAATGTTCCCTTTTGATAGAAATTAAAAACTCTACCTTGTTATCCAGTGAAACATGTTATGTGTAAAATAATTCTGTACTGAAATAGAACAGTTCAATGGTGTTTGGATAGAAAAACCACAACAGTGTAGCTAATAAATAAAACGTCAAATGAATTGAAGGAAGAAGAACTGCTCCCTTTAGTTCACGTTATAGCATGACAAGTATCAGGCTGCTAATGCATTGATCTCCTTGTTTCCATGGTTTCACACTTATAGAGGCTCGGAAACACTGATTCTCTCTTATCTTACATTTGGCAGGACACATTTCAGTGCAGATATTGACACTTCATTCTCTGTTGGCCCTATGCCAAGGCTGAGCATGTGACTGTGTTAAACGGTTATATCTCTGAGTCTATGCTGGTTTATAGAACTAGTTTGAAAATTAGTATAGGATTGAAAATTTGAGAGTGATGGTGATTTTGTTGTTGTCATTTTGATTTTTTACGTTATTGCAAGGGGAAGCCTGTTTGACTTCTGAAACAGGTAAAATAAGCATTCAGAAAACACTAGTCACTCTGTTATTCTTAATAAAAATGCATCACAAATGTGTAAATTGTGTTATGTGGCTTAAATAGCCATAGAGAAATTTAGATATTTTTAGGGTGAAAATTAAAGGTGGAACAGTACTCTGTTCATAGCATAAGTGGTTGGGAGTTGCACAACAGTTAAATTTTGCAGCTATTAGGAACAGGTTCACACAAGCTCATTTGTTTTATGAACATAAGTATTTGATTTCTCAGTCAGTCTCTTGAGAGATTAGACTTGGCCATAACAGTAGCCTCAGAGAGTGTTTCCTTGATCTCATTGCATCTGGTAAGTATTAATGTGCATCAGAATAAAGACTTGTTTACACCGTACATGTATACTTGTATCTTACCTTAAAAATGAAAGCAGAGGTTACAGCAGTTTCAGCTGTCCCCAGATTTCTTGGACACATGCTAGCCTAATGCCTGTCTGTAATGCATTTTCTTTATTCATTCAACTCTTTCACTGTGCAGGAATATCTAATGGAGATGCATGTGCTTATTTCAAGTGGAAAGATCATATAAAGTGGCAGTACAAAGCTTAAAATAAGTCTGTAAAATCACTGTAATAATATCACCTATGAATTTTAAAATGCTGTCTTAAGTATGTGACTCATCTCTTATGTCTATTACTAGCGATATGTTGTCATCTTTCCAGCATGTACATACACAGGCATGTATCTACCATGTTTCCCTTATCACTCCTGTCAGTCCTAGGAGCACTTTTGTGTTCTCAGTACTCAATGCATTTCCAGTGCTCTGACTCCACTGACAAATAATGACTTTTAAGTGTGATCTGAATTTGTAGCCCTTTTAATCGTAGGTCTATGTAGATTGAATGAATTACTGATTATTCAGGATAATACTAATTATTTTGGAACATAGTGTTGTTTGGACATATAAGAGGCATACTGTCTCATCTGCAGTCCCAAAGTCCAAGTTCATTTAGGTGCCCAGCATATTAAAATAGTTTTTTCTTAAGAACTCGTAAGCTCTGTGCAGTGAACATGTGATTGATTTTCTACATATGAATAATATCAGCACTTTAATTAGACTTTAAACATATACTTACAGTAAATGCCTGAATGCTTCAATGAATTGAGCAACATATAATGTTTCTAGGTTTCTAGCAATCAATGATTCTGTTGAAAAGCAATGTATTTTCCTTAGTCTGTGCGAGTAAATGTATTTTGTTATGGTATTTAAATGCTGTTAGACTTCACTCAAGAGATAATTTCAAGGTGTGTTTTGTGATCTATTCACTCTGCCTTACTATGTTGTACCATTTGGTACATGTAAGGATTGAAAGTAATGTAATTTATTTCTTATAAATAAACAATGAATGTTACTATTGTCCAGGGTACCAAGGAGGAGAAACTCTGGTGTGTTTAACCCTCTACCCCACCTATTTCTTTGCTGCAATGTTGAACTGTTGTTTTCTGTAGCCAGTAAAAGTAAAGATTTCAAAGTGTTCACAGTTCATATTAACATTCCCTGCTATAATTACAGATTAAAGGCAAGATCCGCCTCCCCTCTCACAGATTTTGAAAATATTGCCTGTATTAGTTGTAATTTTGAATAGAAATAAATCTGATGGGTTTTATACCTAAGGGAATGATTTAAGGGAAGTAGTGAATGGTAATGAGCTGATAGCTCCCCCAGACAAAGTGAGAACATATGCATCTAGTTACAATCACAAGAGCCTTTATTTAAACAAAATGTTGCAGTGGTGATACCGTGAGCAACATGTGTGGAGATGCTGTTAACTATTAAAGATAGTCATCATCATGGCTTGGCTTCATGAATGAAGATTGGAGAAGGGCTTTACCCACACTTACTACAAGCACTCTGATGGCTAAAAAGACCAATGGAACATAGACAAGTCCAGTTGCAAAAAGCACAGTGGGAGGTCTCCTTAGGTGGTATAGGCAAGGCATGATTCTTTCTCCTTTGTCTTTTCTCCTCAAGACTGATTCTGCATGTGCTCTCAAAAGAGACAGCAGCGTTATTTATGATGTGTCACCAAATCTCCCGATTGGAGGCCAGGGTGGACCACTGATGGTCGTCAGTATGGCCAAGGCTAAGATATTGTTTCAGGGAGTCCTTATATCTCCTCTTTGGGGCACTTCTCTTGTGTCAGCCAGTGGCAATTCACCGTAGAACACAATCTTAGGGAGGCAGTGATCCTCCATCCTGGAGACATGCCCTGCCCAGACAGCTGCGTTTTCAGCAGCATGGCCTCAATACCAGTGACCTCTGTCTGTTCAAGGACAGTAACATTAGACACACAGTCAGCCCAGTGGATGTTTAGGATCGTACGGAGGCAGCGCTGATGAAAGCATTTGAGGAGTCGCATGTGATGGCGGTAGATAACCCAAGATTCAGACCTATATAGAAGGGTAGACAGTACAATGGCTCTATAGACACTAATTTTTATACTTTTCTTTGGGTGTTTATTACACCAGACTCTTTCATGGAGTTTTCTGAAGGTTCTGTATGCCTTTGTTATTCTGTTATCTATCTATCAATCATGGCGTCCAAGGAAGTGATGCTTTCCAGATAGCTGAACTGCTGGACTAACTTAAGCTCTGACTCGCCTATGGTGATGTGGGGATGATGGTAATCTTCTTGTGGTGCAAGTTGGTAAAGAACTACTGTCTTCTTCAAGATGACTTCCAGCCTAAAAAGCTCGGCTGCCTCTGCAAAGCAAGTTGATAAACGCTGCAGAGCTGCTTCTGTGTGGGCAGTGAGGGCGGCATTGTCAGCAAAAAGCAACTCACAAACAAGATGATTTAGGGTCTTGGTGTGGGCCTTCAGTTGCCTTAGGTTGAATAGGTTCTCATCAGTACAATATTGGATATAGATGCCCATTTTTTTTGTCGGAATCTGCCATAGCCCTTTGAAGCATCATGCTGAAGAAGATTGTGAATACAGTTGGTGCAAGAGCACAACCTTGTTTCACACCATTGATTATTGGGAAGGGCTCAGAGAGTGCATCGCCACATTTGACTTGGCCTCGCTGATCCTCATGTAACAGAATAATCATTTCGAGAAACTTGGGAAGACATCCTAAATGTTCCAAGATCTGCCACAGGCCTTTTCTATTCATAGTGTCAAAAGCATCGGTAAGATCAATGAAAGTTACATAGAGTCCCTTTTTCCATTCTCTGCACTTCTCTTGAGAAGTCTCTTCAATTGTCTGAGAACAAATACCATGTCTGTGGTACTTCTATTTGCTCTGAAACCACATTGACTTTCAGGTAGGAGTTCTTCTCCTGTAGTGGGTACTAATCTGTTCTATAGTATTCTTGCAATAGTTTTTCCAGCAATGGAGAGCAGAGTTATACCTTGGTAGCTTGAGCAGTCTGACTTCGCTCCTTTTTTCTTGTACAAGGTGGTAATGATTGCATCATGGAGATCTGGTGGTAGTTCACCTTGTTCCCAACAGTGCACAACTAGCTCATGAAATTTAGTATGGAGTGCTTGACCTCCATGTTGCCAGATTTCGGGTGGGATCCCATCGACCCCAGGTGCCTAGCCAGTTTTCACCTGCTGAATGGCCTTAAGAGTCTCTCCCATAGTAGGGACTATATCAAATTAGTATTTCACCGGTTATTGTGAGATGTGCCGGATTCCTAAGACTTGAACTACATGGTTGCCACTGAAGAGAGTTTGGAAGTGTTCAGACCATTGATTCAGGATAGAGATTTTATCTGTGAGAAGCATTTGGCCATCTTCACTGAGTAGAGGACTTTGAACCTGGTATGTGGGTCCATACACTACTTTCAGAGCCTCATAGAATCCTCTGTGTTTACCCAAATCTGCGCATAGTTGAATCTTTTCTGCTAGGTTAAGCCACCACTTGTTCTGGATGTCACGATGTTTCTGTTGGAGTTTACTGCATGCAAGAGAATCGCCGCTTTTCTTACATGACAGGATGGCTGAGCGAGGTGTGCTTGATGTGAAGATCTCTTCTTTGTCAGCAATTCCTGGACTACCTGATTATTTTCATCAAACCAGTCTTTGTTTTTCTTTGAGGAAACCTCTAGGGATACTTTGAAGGACTGCAGGATGATATTTTTAATATGTTGCCAAAACGCTTCAGGAGAAGAGTCTATGGGATGGTCTTCAAGCATAGTTTGAAGGTTTGCCTGGAAACTATCTCTCACTGCCACTGTTTGGAGATTGTTAACTTTGAGCCTCCTCCTCATAATGCCACCCATCTTAGGTTTGGGCTTAAAGTGAAGGTTAAGTTTGCAGTGCACAAGGTGATGGTCTGTTTGGCATTCTGCTCTAGGCATCACTCAGGTGTGACTGACATTGCGAACATTTCTCTGGCACACTAAGACACAGTCAGTGAGGTGCCAGTGTTTAGATCGAGGATGCATCCAGGTTGACTTCAGGCTACCTTTCTGCTGGAAAATACACCACCAGCTTAGTTCTCAACCTCACAAGGGCACACAAGCTCTTTCCCCATGACAAGGGGGTGTCTGTGAAAGAGATTAAAGATACAGTGCATCCCCTAAATATCATCTGAATTAATTTAGTCGCAATGTTATAACTGTGGTTTTGGTTAAAACTTTAAAGCACCATACAATAAGAAGTCATAAAAAGGCTTTGAAAGGACAACAGTTATTGATAATTCCACAGGCTTTGCTGAAGAAATATTGTAATTCTATGTGGGTTCCCATAGAGGCAGCTGTGATTGAATATTTTTTTTTTTTAAACTTTCTTCATTGTGATGTCACATTGAATCACTTTGAATCATAGAATAGTTAGGGTTGGAAAGGACCTTAAGATCATCTATTTCCGACCCCCCTGCCGTGGGCAGGGACACCTCACACTAAACCATGCCACCCAAGGCTGTGTCCAGCCCAGCCTTGAACACTGCCAAGGGTGGAGCATTCACAACTTCCCTGGGCAACCCATTCCAGTGTCTAACCACCCTTACACTAAAGAATTTCTTCCTCGTATTCAATCTAAACTCCCCTGTTTAAGTTTGAACCCATTACCCCTTGTCCTGTCACTACAGTTCCTAATGAAGAGTCCCTCTTCAGCATCCCTATAAGCCTCCTTCAGATACTGGAAGGCTGCTTTGAGGTCTCCCTGCAGCCTTCTCTTTTCTGCTGCTTACATTGTGCAGCATTCATTGTTTCAAGTTCGAATGTCATTCTGAGTGTATCATTCCCAGTTCTCAGAAACCTTACAAAGGATGAGTTATTTCATGTTTTTATGAAAAACACCAGGCAACCAAACCAAATAGCTGCTATCATGATTCTGTCATTTAATAAGGATTTTGGGAGTTGTTCTTGTTTTTGAAAATATTACATTTTTTGATGGACTAATGTGTGGAAAAAAATACTGTGCAGGGATTCCTGCTATCATTGTGCTTGGTAGAAGTTCACCCTGCAAATGAGATCTGGAATATTGAGCAGAAAATAACGTATGCAAATTTATGATGAGCACACAGTGCCAATGAGCAAGGATAAATAAAAATTTGAAAGTGTGAGTGAATACCATTGAGGCCAATGGGAAAATTTCAGACAATTTCTTATATTAGTCTTGATGGAAATGCAGCACTCAAATATTGGCTGTTTTGACATTTCAACTGGCAGGTGGGAACATATAACTCATTACCATGATTTTGCACAGGTTTGCAAAAGGAAATCCTCAGGTATATGGGAATGCCTTATGTAAGTTGCTGAGGACATAATATACGTTCTGTCCAGCTCAGAGATTGCATATGGACCAGAGGAGTAATTCTGTGTGATTGTCCAAATGAGACTGATTTTTCTTACTAAAATGCTGTTCAGTATTTTTCTTAAATACCTCATTGTAATGGGATTTATTACATCATTTGCTATATGTGATACAGTCCTCATTTGACTCAAAATGATTATTTTTGTTTAGAACTTCAAAAGAAGTTGCTAAGTGATATGCAAAATGTAAACCACTACAATTGTTATGATTTGTGCGGCACTGTACTTTACATATGGTGGTACAGCAGAGAAAGACTATTTAAATTATTTGCAAGTCATCTTGTAAGAACTTTTTATTGAGCATAGAATACAGTTTTCCAGGTCAGTATTCAAAAAATACTTCCATTTGGCCATCTTTTACTTTTACATTTTCAAAGAATGCAGTCCATTGCACTCTCAACTCTGAAAAAAATAAAGCAGTTTTTTTTGTTGTTGTTCATTATACATCTTTGCTTCATAAGCACCACTTATCCTTTCTGTGTATCAAATACTGGTTTTGTGATAATAAATGATTTGAGCTGCTAAAGGATTCCAGTCAGGGAACCGTAGGGTGGCCCGTGGTGTGTACCTTCTATATCTTCTCTCTTGAAAGGTAGGACGCCTTTTGCTAATAGCTGAGACTTGGGTTGGTACATGTGAGGAGCTGGATAGATCATCTCTCAATTGTTTGAGATCTGTCATGGGTTCAGCAGTAGCAGTCATTTTTCTCCTTCTTTGTAGTTGGTGCAGCACTGTGTTTTTGACTTGTGGCCTGAGAACAGCGCTGATAACACCAATGTTTTAGTTACTGCTT
>JAOEHY010029962.1:0-13406 GCA_025447955.1 Psilopsiagon aurifrons | reverse complement strand
AACCGAGGCAGCTCTTTTAGGAGGGGGAGGTGGGTTAACAAACTGCGTGGCTGATTTACAGCTTAAACCACGACACCCTTTCAAATACTGAGAATGGGATCCCACACTGATTGCAATATCCTTTCTCTATCTGAAACATCCCTCTGGGTTTGGTGGGACAGGAAAGCCTTTTCTTTCTGTTGCAAGCTTTCGCCCATACTGGTATTGCAATGAATGGAGGATCCTGTTCTCACTCCAATGAAAAGCTTCATGATAACTTTTAAAACAGGGATTACACAAATATCACCACTTGCTCTAGCAATAAAGCTCCTGGCAAGTTTTAATGGGCACAGTGTTAAAGGCTAGGAGTGCCCACTGACTGCAGGCAGCCGAGCCCTGGGGCTTTGGGTTTTCTTTTAAATGAGCCATCAATTTGTGTCAAAAAGTTTGCTTTGTAAGTGGAAGCTACAGGACTTTTATTTGTGTTTTGCCTTTATTAAGACATTTCGCCTTAATTAAAACCTCTCAAGGATTTGCCAGGAACCGTACACCAAGAAACTCTTTAAAATACACTGTTGGCCTTGGCTTTAAACAGGGTGAGATGAGTTTGTAATCACTTTTATTACATCTCTCTTTCTTAAAAAGAAAAAATCCATAAAGTGAATGCTGAAAAATAATGACTGCATCCAATGGGAAGTCATTACAAATACAGCTTAAATATTCCCAGAGGAGAACTGGCCTATGACTTCTTATGGAGGAGCTGTCTCGTTAGGTGAAGGGCACCATGGTTTATAAGATGCTCTAAAAGGGGAACGTTGAACAGTACAAGGCAATTGTTGTTGCTGGAGTTCTCCCATCCTCAAGAAAAGATGGTGGAAACCAGGGCATCAGACTGATGGACCACTCCTAGGTCTGTGTTTAGAAGATCAAGTTCCCTGTGGCTGGCATTGCTGCTGCAGAGATGTTTCCAAACTTGCAGCTGATGTAAATGGTTCTCATCTTACAGCCTCTTGTATTTCTCACTTCTGAATTTCATTGACCCTGCTCCGATTTACATGCATGGCAGATTTGGTGCACCACTGATTTGTATAAGAAATAGTGAGGGAAGTGTGGGAGAGAGACAGCAACAGGGCTCACAGTGACAGCAAATGGCACACGGAAGGAAAAAGACTTTGCCTGAGATTTACAAATACATACAGGCATCTCTGTTCATAGAGCCACCATCAGCTAGAAAGGCAGCCAAGGCGAGGAGTGTTCACTTCTCAGGCAGCCACCCAGTGAGGCGCAGCACCTGCCTGACACGCGAAACTGAGGTGGTTTCGCTTTAGTTCTGGACATTCGTTCAAAGCTGGGTGAGGTGCTGAGAGGCTTCCTCCCATGCAAAGAAGGCATCAACCAGTTACACGTGACTGCTTTAATATGTTTGTCTAACTCTGTCTGAAAACAGCCTGTAAAGGAAATTCTCCTGCCTCGCTGGGTGATTTAAAACCATCCCTTGCTTAGGAAACAGCTAAAAAAAGCCCTTCCCCAAACTCTCCTTTAATTAACAGTGTTAAAGAAAGAAATTGAAGCAAGACCAGCATTCAGATATAACACTGTGCTGTGAACCTTTCAGCCCTGAATCAAAACCAGACTCTTTGGAAACACCTCAGAGCATCGCCTTGTAGCGTCTGTGAGCATCCACATGCTGTGAACCTGCACTCTGGCTTGCACAGCCATGTAGGGGGTACAAGAATCATAGAACCACACAATATAAAATCATTTAGGTTGGAAAAGACCTTTAAGATCATTCAGTCCAACCATTAACCTAACACTGTCAAGTCCACCACTAAACCAGGTCCCTAACTGCCACACTGATGCATCTTTTAAATACCTCCAGGTGACTCCGCCACTTCCCTGGGCAGCCTGGTCCAATGCTTGACAACCCCTTCAAGGAAGAAATTGTTCCTAATATCTAATTTGAAACTCCCCTGGGCAACTTGAGGCCATCTCCTCACATCCTATTGCTTGCTACATGGGAGAAGAGACTGACCCCACCCCACTACAGCCTCCTTTCAGGTAGCTGTAGGCAGCAACAAGGCTCCCCCTGAGCCTTCTCCAGGGTGAACCACCTGAGAAATAACGTCCCCCAGCTTCCAGATACACATGGCCTCGGAAACAGCTTCAGCCTGTGCTCCCATCCCTCATTTACAGGCCATGTGGAATGCTGGGAATGATAGAGAAAGTCCTGGGATACATTGGGCCAGGTGGGGAGGAGGACATAGGCTGAGCAGACTGCACGCAGCCACATACATGTAGCCCATAGGAACAGCGGGGGCTACACTTTACCTAAGGAGACTGATTTTGCTCTTTTGCTCATACCCAAATGGTCTAAGTGTTTCTGTAACTTTCCTTTGTCCTCACCTTTTCACCCCAAGGTAGGGGAAGAAAGAGAACGTACTAGGAAAGAGGATTTGCCTGGATCAGCTGGGGGGAGGAAGGGTATGGGAACAGGTTTACTGCCCTGCTGACAGGGCTTACAGTTGGAATTAACCCTTATATCGGTCATTGTCCTGGGTGCAGCAGCAGCAGTCATTTTTCTCCTTCTTAGTAGCTGGGGCAGTGCTGTGGGTTTGACTTTCAGCCTGGGAACAGTGCTGATAACACCGATGTTTTCACTTACTGCTCAGAATGTTTACTCTGAACAAGGACTTTCTGAGTCTCATGCTCTGCCAGGGAGGAGGGGAAGCCGGGAGGAAGCAGACACAGGGCACCTGACCCAAACTGACCAAAGAGGTATTCCATACCACAGCACGTCATGCCCACTATATAAATAGGGGGCAGGAACCCGGAAGAGTTAGTTCACGGCTTGGTATCAGGTGGTGAGCAGTTGTATTATCTTCCCTTGTTATTTCCCTTATCATTGTTGTTATTGGCAGTAGCAGCAGTGGTTTGTGTTATACCTCAGTTACTGGACTGTTCTTATCTCGACCCATGGGAGTTACACACTTGGGATTCTCCTCCCCATCCCCCCAGGAGCTGGGGGGAAGAAAGAGGGGGGAGTGAGTGAGTGAACTGCGTGAGCTGGGCTTAAGCCACGACAGTCACGCTGCTGTGCGCGGGGAGGTAGGGGCATGCAAGGACCTACACACTGTTCAAAATTCTGCTGGTCTGAACCAATCCCAACTTCCCATCGTGATAAAACCCCTTCCTACAGCAGGAGCTGAAAAAAATGAGGGGGATATTGCCCCTCTTCCTCCCCATAGCTTGTATTAGAATCACAGAATAGTTTCGGTTGGAAGGGACCTTCGAGGCTCACTTAGTTGAACCCCCCTGTAATGAACAGGGACAACCTTCAAGTAAGTAGATGAGGTTGCACAGAGCCCCGTCCAAACTGGCCTTGAGTGCTTCCAGGGATAGGGCATCTACCAACCTGTTCCAGTGTTTCACCACCCTCACAGTGAAGAATTGCTTCCTTATATATAGTCTGAATCTAACCTCTTACAGTTTAAAACCATTGCTCCTCATCCTATCACTACAGGCCCTAGGGTGCTACTGGTGCTCCCTCCAACTCATCCTTTGCAAAGGGCTGGAGCTGCATATCATTGATGGGGCAAAATGTGATTTTCAGCTCAAGTTGCTCAACACAGGCAGGATAAAACAGCCTTATATAAACAATGAGAGTGAGCTCCACATTTAAATGGCCGGGTTCCATAGCATCACCACACCTGACAAAGAGAATGAAGAAGTTTCTGCAGCCCCACCAGTGCTACTGGGGAGGAATAAAACCTCTTTGCTGCCCAGATGCCTGTCAGCAACATTCCCCCATTTGCAGATGAGGTTCCTGCAGGCAATACCTGCCCCAAGCCCAGAAAATATGGCTTTGTGAGAGTGTCCATGGCACACAATGTCCTCCTGTCCCCAGGCTATATAGCCATGACGTGTAAAGTTGGTTTGACAGGTATTGCACGTTGCTTCAAATTGGCCAGACATCTTTAAATGACTGTAGAAATACCAAGCTAATTAAGAAATGAAGACAGAGCTGCCTTCCTGATGAGCAAGCAAAAGAAATAAAAAACACTAATAGTTCTAGACCGTCAAGAATTAAAATAAAATCAAGAAAAATACAAGAAATCCCTGGCAATGCCAGACTTGAAGTGACAAAATCCAGGTTGCATTTGAGGCTGCACAGTGACAAATAAAGCACAAAGTGCTCTCATTTGGGCTCAAAATTCATACAGATACTGAGCATCTGCCCCTTACTGGTTTCCACAGTTTCAGCCACCCATCACCCCCATGAAGCCAGAGCAAAATCCCTCAGGATTGCTTTCCTCAAAGCGAGAAACACCCAATTTACCCCTGTTTTCAGCAACATCCAGCTGCTTTGGCTGCCAGCATCTTTTGTCACACTCAGACATTGTACACCCCCAAAGACAGGGCTTCAACATCACTTTTGAAGAGCATTGGGAAGGTGTCACAGAATACAACTCATCACCACCTCTGCTGTCACCTCCTGACCCACTGAGGCTGGTTTGCTGTGGGAGGATTAACCTGGGACCAAACCAAGAGGAGAAGGTGGCACATAAGGAGCTGGTTCAACCCCCAGGACAACTCTTCACCACAAGCCTTTTTTACTGTAATCCCTCCAAGTACCACCATGCACAAGACATGCAGCTGCTAGCTCTGCTTTGCAGATGGAGAAGGAGTAACCAAGCCTTGGGCCATCCATCTCTATCACCCTTACAGAGCTTGAGGCAGAGATGCAACATCCATCCCCTGCTCCTGATGCCACTCATCGCCTTTCCCACTGTATTCAGCATTTCAGAGGTAAATCATTCAAGCTGGGACAACAACAGAAATGTTACTTTGCCCTCTGCAGCCCCCTTCACACCTCTTTCTCAGGGCTGTGTTTCAGCGTCCAAGCAGTTGTGAGGCAGCTGTCCCTGGCAGGGGTAAGAATTAGTTTAAGATGGAGCTGGCTGCTGTTCCCACAGATCTCTGCCAAGTCTCTATGTGCTCCCTCCCTGATGCTCAAGCAGAACAGCCGTTCAGGGTGGGTGCTTTGTGCCTGCAGCAGGAGGAGGGGGTTGTTAGGCAGCCTTGCAACAGATTGGGCTCTGGACAAGGGAAAAGCTTGCTGGCACAGTGATCAGCTGTCAGGGACATTGCCCATGACATGACAAGAGGCAGCGAGAGCCTAAAACAGAGTGGGGAAAAACAAGGCAAAGTTCTTCAATGCCATCTGTTTAAAGGCAAGGAGGGAGAGAGGAGGGGGAAACGCATGTGGAGCTCTTTATGTGATACAGTAAGCCACAGACAGAACGAGCACTACCAGCAGTGTCAGTCCCTGCAAAGGGCTGCAGTGCTGGTTTGCCTGGCACCAGCCACCACAGCTACCTGCTGCTTCTATCTGCACCTTGGAGACAGTGTTATTGTCACTCATAGTGTTATTGTCACCTATCCTGTTCAGGATTATTTTGTGCGTGTAACAGGGGTACATATTATCAATTCCAGGTTTTCATTTGTTTGTTTTCTAGTTATGTCTGTCCCTGTGGGCATACAAGTCACCCAAGCTCTACAAGCCCAAATTTCACACACTGTCTTGTCCTGGGGCAGAGAAGCCACACAGAATAATAGAATAGCTTGGGTTGGACAAGACCTTAAGATCACCCAGTTCCAACCCTCCTGTCATGACCTCAAACTAGACCATGTCACCCAAGGGTCTGTCCTGCCTGACCTTGGATACTGCCAGGGATGGAGCATTCGCCACTTCTTTCCCATCCTTTCAACTCATGGAAGTCAAATTCATCCACTGAGCAGCCATGGCACTGGGGCTTGCTCCTTCTATTGGCAATCTGGGGAGCCATGGCACTGGGAGCCTGCTCCTTCTATTGGCAATCTGGTGGTTTAACCCTGGCTGGACCCAGGTGCCCACCAAAGCTGCTCTGTCACTTCCCTCCTCAGTTCACAGGGGAAAGAAAATATAGTGAAAGGCCCATGGGTTGAGACAAGGACAGGGAGAGATCATGGACCAGTTACTGTCACAGGCAAAACAGACCTGACATGGGGAAACCACTTTAATTTATTGCCAATCAAATCAGAGTAGGGCAATGAGAAATAAAAAACAAATCCTAACCTCACCCCTCCCTTCTTCCAGGGATCAACTCCTGATTTCTTCTACCTCTTTCCAGCAGCATGGGAGGAACAAGGAATGGGGATTGTGGTCAGCTCATCCCCTTCATGTCTATCTCTCCTTCTTCCTCAGCGGAGGACTCCTCACACTCTTCCCCTGCTCCAGCATGGGTCCCTCCCACAGGAGACAGTCCTCCATGAACTGCTCCAACGTGAGGTCCTTCCACATGGTACAGTACTCCAGGAACAGACTGCTCCAGCACAGGCTCTACTCTCCATGGGGCCACAGGTTCTGCCAGGAGCCTGCTCCAGCAGAGGCTTCTTAAATACTTAAGGCTTCTTAAATACACTTAAATACATTGTCCCAGAGGCACTACCACCATCACCAACGGGCTCAGCCTCAGTCAGCAGTGGATCCATCCTGGAGCCGGCTGGTGTTGGCTCTATCAGACATGGGAGATGCTTCTGGCAGCTTCTCACAGAAGGCCCCCTGCTACCAAAGCCTTGCCACACAAACCCAATACATTCGCCTTCTCATTTACTGGGCTCCTAATGCAGACGCGAAAATGAAGTGCCTAAGGAGAAGCAAGGTGAATAACCCGGAGTGCAGGGGAAGGGTACATTAGCTCACAAGAGCCACAGAGACTTTTTTCACTGCTGGACTTGTCAGTGTATTTTGAGCCTGCTCCAAGTTCACATGAAGCCAGCTGAGCCTTCCAAACGACTTCCACCAGCTGCTTTTATCTGAAGCCCATTTGAAAAATTCAGGATTAATTTAAAGATTGCCTCTGTTTGTAACAGGGAACATTAAGGGCAGGTCAGCTTCCATATACAACAGAATAGGGACAAACAAATACAAAGCAACATAACGGGGACAGGCACTCTCTCTCTAGATATATTCCATTCCCTTCTATGAGAACCCCAAAGCAGGTCCTGCAAGAAGGATCTTGCCCTAGCTAGAGCAAGGTGCCTGTGAAGGACTCTTGATGCGCCCTGTCAGACCTGGTTCAAAGCACAAAGCCAACAGAAAAGCTTCTAACAACATGTGCCAGCATCTTTCATCAATTACCAAGCTGCAAAGAGGAATCAAAAGCAGAACACTAAATTCTCAGTTCTGCCCTTCACCACATATCCCTTTATAAGAGAAAAAACCCAAACCTGTAATCATCAGTATAATTGATGACTTGGATTTGAAGGTAGATAATAAATGGTATGTCCATCTTCTAATTATTGACATAATTAAGGCTATTGCATAATACCTGCTCATTTTTGGAAAGCAGCCCTGTCTACCTGTCTCAACAGCACATTACTGAGTTGGCAAGAGCAGGAGCTTCTCCGTGAATAAGAAAAGTTCTCTCAGACCATACTCTCTTGCCAAAAGTTTCATCTCAGAAGGCTGGATCACCAATAACACAACGTTTTGAAGGAGAAAGTCCCCTTGTTACAGTCCCCTTCACTATAGCTTCCATTCCATTTGGCTGCATGTGATGCTTGCAGTTTATTTATCCCACAAACGATTAGAAAGAACATTTTAGTAGAGAGGATTGCTCTGCCAGATCACACACTCAGAGTGCCGAGATGACACATCTCCTCCCACCTGTACTTTGATCAAGACAAAACCTGTTGCTCCAAACCTGGGCTTAGACTCTCAGAAAATGGTCCACTATGGCTATGATTCTGTGCCCTGGACTGCTTCATGGAACTGCAAGCTTGATCCTGGACCATGCAGAGGGAGAACCCCTCCAGAATATCCTGATTGGGCTTGGCATCCATTTCATCCCTCCACCACCAACAGATCTGCAACACTGAGGAATTCCTGCAACATTTGGATGGCTTCTCTCTGCTGTTGCATGCCGAGTGTTAATAACTAGATAGACTGTTGGTATAGTTTGAACAGCCAGTCCCACTGTGCCTGTCATGCACTGTTTATAATCCTTAGTTCAAGTCTCATAAAACACCCAACTGCTGGTCTTGGAATGATATATCAGCATTTCAGAATTTACTCTTGCTTTCTTGCAGTGCTATCAATCACATCTGATATATATTTTATAGTACTTCCTTTCAACTTAACCTTAACACTGTACAAAGCATAGTGTTGGGGGCTGAGAACACCACCAGCGTGTATCTGAATATGAACAATTCCAATTGAGTTTAGGGGGTTGTGCTGGACCTGTATTCTCTGAGTGGAGTTCTCAAGCTTTTATGAACAAAGCCCCTGCTCCTCGCCTTGTGATGCCTTAGCCCTCTTGTGTCAGAGAGCTGATAGAAAGAAAAAGACCAAACACATTAACCTTTCTGGCTCTGCTTAGTCTAGTTTTCTCCTAGCAAGGGAGAGTCAACACTGCATGAATACATTAGCACAACAAATAAGGCACTAGCTGGCACTTCAAGTGGCTCCTAAGATCTCTTCACAATGGTACAACATGCTGTCAGCTGACAAGCCAAGCACCACATGCCTTTATTTCTCATCCACTGAAGAGATACCCAGCTCATCGAAGGCTTTGCCCAAAGGCAAGAGTGGTCACAGCCCCTCCCCAGGCAAGTGCTGCTCCAAGATATCCTTTTTCTGTGCTCTGAAAAACATTTCTAGTTCATAAATTTATGGTGTGGGTTCAAATGTCTCCCAGAAGCTCTTCCAGCTACAAACATGGTTTCACCCTTCAGATGCTGCACTGGCAGCAAAATCAAAGCTTCACCACTGCCAGGCCATTCCAGTTTGGAAACAGTACTTTTGGCTAAGATTTCTCCAATCAACCTAATTCCCACTAGTCAATCATGATGGTCGACTCACATGAAGGCAGTACTCTTAATGCTTTGTCTACAGAGAAGTAATCCCATGATTTTGGTGCTCTAGAGAGCTTTTCCTCAAAGGCAGATTTCTCTGCGTGAATCATTTAGACAGAACTGTTCTCTCTTTTGACGTGCTATTGAACTGTCTAGGAGACAGCATTGAAATGCAGGAAGGCAAAACAATAGTATTGACTGTCCGTTGTCCGGGTTTATTTAATTCTGTAAAGCAAACAGCTTGTGTGAAATGCACTCCAGGTAATAAAATCGTATTGCACATTTGCTTATAAGAGGGTCACCAGGGAAAGCAAATGCGCCTGTACTCAGCAATAAATATTTGATTCTGTGTTACACAGCAATTATTCAAAATGAGAGAGATTTGGATCCAAGACTGCTGCCCTTTAGGACTCAGCCTGTCAAGTCACATTGCTCTGTACTTTTTATCCAAGTGGATTTCATCTCCACACTATTATTGCTGGGTGATATTCAGGTCTTTAAGTCCAAGTTGCACCGAGCCTGAAAAACATTTGACTACCAGCCTGCCCTTTCTTTGTTAAAGGGAGAATTGCTTTCTTCTTATTATTTTCAGTTATCAATATGCCATAGCATATTAAAGGAGCAAAATTTAAAACACACGGATGCTTTTTTCTGAGAGGACAGAGAAAGACTGAGATTTCAATTCAATCACCCCTAAAATTGCTTCTTCCTTAGCTTCAAAAATGCCACAGCTTTAGTCATCACGGGGAGGTTGTGATCCTATCATACATTTATTTCCTCTGGTTTTTGTACATACTTAGAAAAACACCAGATTCCTGACAAATTTCCAGTCTTCTGAAATTTAACAAGGAGTCATTAATATATTTTACACATACATCCCTCCATAGAGATATTCTCAACGTTTATTGCCTATCTAGCCTGCACTTGATAGACTTTTATATAATGCTCAGCCTAGAGAAATGCAATGAAATTCCACAGAGCTTAAGCGCATGCAGAGATGTGTGCCATTTCCCCTTAAAGTAAGATTTAATCAACGCAGTGCCACCTCAGCCCTGACCAGATGATCAGTCAAAGCAGCTCTGAGTAATATCTTGGGAAGTCTGAGCCTACAGACAATTACAGACCACTTAATCACAAAATTTAATCAAGATAATAATTAGGCGCTGCATCCTGTTTAATGCACGAGGATGTGAGCCTTCCAGCTCCCGCTGCCAGATCGGAACTGAACACAGGAATGGGAGGTAGAATCAGCAAAGTCAACAGACTATATCCTTGATGCAGGAGGAAAAAAAACTGCACGCGAACAGCTTGCCAAATCCTTCAGAACTCCAGCACTTTGTGCCAGTTGAAAACCCAACCCTATAGGATTCTTTCATAGATCTATTTCTTCAGAAGACCAACTTAACATCTTTTATGTGACCAGGCTGAGAGATAAAGCCCAGGGCCTTGGCACAGTCAGTGCTTTACTTATGCTTAGCAAGCACTTTTTGCTCAGATAAACCTTGCCCTGCACAGTGGACAGGGGTGGAAAGGAAAAGGTTTGTTAAGTGACTTTTTCAAGGTCAAAATGAAGACTACAAATCTGGCAGCCCTCTTAGCCACTATACGACACTGCCATGGTTGGGTTCAGACTTGTAGGGCTAACCAGAGTTACAAGACTCTACTTAATAAACTGAAGTACCAAACATTTACTGTAAGCTAAGCAAAGTCACTTCCTGGGATAGATGCTATTAAGAGGATTTTTCCTGATTTCCCTCTAACTTCAAAGTGCTGCATCAGGCTTCTTGTTAGAGCCTAGTGATATCCACCCCTCACTGAGCTGGAGAAAACAGCAGCAATGCATCTGTAAGCATGAAAAAAGCCCAGAAACATGAAGGCTTCGAAGAAAGAGCAGAGGGGTGTAGAAAATGGACTCAATGACCCAACTTTCATTTCCAAATTCTACAAACCCCCGGGTTAAAAACAGGATGAAAAGTAGATTTATCTCCTCCTCCCCCCTTAAACCAGTGTAGATACTGGCTAATATTTAAAGTGAGAAGCTTCTCACAGGGGGCCACAGAAAAGCAACTCTACAGACTGGTAGGGTAGTGAAATCCTTTCTTTACACATATAAGACATTAACAAAGAAGGAAACAGAAAAAAAGTAGAGCTGAATGACGGTAACATTTCAATCTTCAGGGCCACTGCCCGCTACAACGAATCTCTTTTGCAAATTCAGTGTCTTGAGCTGCAAATACTTATCAAGAGTGTTACTATCAGTGATTGTGAGCCTGCAAACAAGAATTCCCACTGTATTTTAATGGCTGCAGGCCATATCCATCAGAAAGGGGACTCTAACAGACATACAGTTATCATTGTTCAATTTTTAATGAATATATGACATTCCCATTCATTATTTAAGTGACATTCAGATGTAGTTTCAGTCAAAGCTGCCTCTTCATAAATGTTATTAGCTACAAATGCGGCGTTAGTAAAATACTACACTGTGCTAAAATAAAGCGCAGTACTGATAATCAAAGGAAAATGAATGGAAGCAACTAAAATCCTCAGCGATGCAGTCTGAACCCATTCACTCAAAAACCTCTTTGACTTTAATAGGCAATTTCTCAGAGCCCAGCACAGCAACGCAGAGTCAGGCACATACCAAGACACAAGAAACACCTTCTCCAAACCCTTGAGGCTCACACACAGGCTGCTACCTGGTTATCTGAGTCAAAGCAGGCCTATCTGTGGTCAGTTTGACCACAACTCAATAATGCTGTCTGCACATCCAATATACATGCCCCTCTGGACAGTTTTACATTCATTATCCAACAGTTTGCACTGCGCACTTTGGAAAACACTGTGTATATTAGTGTTTGGGCTGCTGAATGTGGTTCAGTGCTGCTCAAGCTCTGCTTTTCTCATGGGTGCTTGTATATTTTGATAAACTTGTGTGCTGAGGTATCTCAAATTAAGTACTCAAATGAAACATCCTAAATCTCATCAGGTTGCAAATGCTGGCCCCAGTCTGCTCACTATCCAAGCCAGGAAACAGCTATTTGTTTCCTCTAAATTAATCCCAATTCAGCAAGACACTTAGGCGCACATCTAACTTTATAAAGACAGAGTGGGTTTCCCACTCACTTAAATAATGCAGATGCAAATGCTCTGCTGAATCAGGTTTATAAAAATCCAATGGCAGTCAGTAATAAATACTGTGACACACGAGCAATATCTGCTCCGCAGGCAGGAGGTTGGAGCACTCTGCTGGGATCTGTAATGCAGTGTCCTCACTAGAGCCATGGGATTGTCCCCACTTCCCTGCATCCCACTCTATTCCGCAGGCTGAGAGGCACACACACTCCTCCTCCTCCCTCTGTCTGGGAATGTGTCTTTATATAGAAGGTATCTATTATACAAGATGTATCTTGGGTTTCCCTGCCCTGTTCTTCTAACTGTGCACTTGAGATGAAAACACTGTCAGCAGCTAGGCTGGGTGTCTGGGACAGGAGGGGCAGAAGCAGGGATAGTTAACTTGCTAGAGCAGTAGGCTTTCCTTCTGCAACAACTCTGCATTATATAGAGTTTATTTCTACCAGGATAAAAGAGGAAACCCACACTTCATTGGAGTTATGAACCTGTCCCCACTAACAGTACATGTGGAGCATGCCAAAGACAGGGGTGAAACTGGGCCCTGCTAAACCTGGCCAGACTGCTCCAGGAAAGGGGCAGAGGTGACAAGAGGCTAATAAGGATGCCTGAGCGCAAACCTGTGTATCTAACCCTTCTGATTAGCAGCCCTCTTCCCACACTGGAACCTAGACTCTGCAAGGACTTTGTCTTAAAGGAAAAAAGGACAATAATAATGTGCCCATAGTTAGCAATAATAATAGTAGTAACGATGATGACAATAATAATAATGTTCCTAGAGTTACCTGGTGGTAGTCATGGTAGTAGCTGTAGTAATAGTAATGATACTAATAATGTTCCCAGAGGTACCTGGGGTGATATCCCTGCACACTGCATCTTGGCAGGAGTGAGTATTTGGCATCTATCTCATGGCTGCAAACAACAGGCACCCAAACATCAGGCATTCCTTTCTGCTTGTTTCCCTGGGGTCTCCACATTGCATGTGTTGTGCCCACAATGTGGACAAGACAGGCTTTTGCAGAAAAGTCAGCCACAACCATCAGGTTTTTTTCCTTCCCACCACTGAGTGCACTGATCAGGATCTCACCTGCAGGACTAATAATCTATGCCCTGAAAGAAGATATCCAGTATCGCTTGTGTTTTATTTGGAGAGGAGCATAAGCTTGGGAGGTCCTTTTGGATGAAGTAGGCTCAAGATGAAAGATCTGGAAGCACAAGAAAGGTAACCTCCACGTATCTTTGAATAAGGCCTTCAAAAAGGCATAACTTCATGCACATAGAGGTCCTGTGGAGGATCTGGCCCCAACTGATGTACAATATATAAGTGGAGACCTCATAGCAGCCTTCCAGTATCTGAAGGGGGCCTATAGGGATGCTGGGGAGGGACTCTTCATTAGGGA